>JAKUCV010001648.1:0-55247 GCA_028386065.3 Turnera subulata | reverse complement strand
CATTTGCTTGGAATTAATTATGTTGGGTAATGAATTGTTTGGCTTTTGGCAGGTTTTTTCTTAAATGGCTAGGTTCAAATATTATGTGGTGTTCAATGGGAGACAAAATGGGGTTTTTGACAATTGGGAAGCTGTGAAATTGTCTACCGATGGCTTCCCAAGTGCCACTTTCAAAGGGTATAAAACCATAGAAGAAGCAAATACGGCCTATATTTCAAGTGAGCAACGGTGGATTTATGACAATTGTGATCAATTTCCTCCAATTGCGACCAATTCGATGGCATATGCGACTAATACCCCAATGACCAACTCTATGGCATATGCGCACAATGTTCCAATGCATAGCATACCGCTGCACAATGCACAGCGCGGTGGACAAGTTTTCATGAACCAAATGCTCATTTTGGTTATAGGAGTTTTACTTGGTCTCCTTATAATGTTCATTGTTATGAAGATGTAAAAGCATATCACTACTTATTATTAGGAAATTCTATGTTTATGAAGATGTACAACTAAGTTGCTACTTATTATTAGGATAATTCTATGTTTATGGAGGGGTTTTTGGGTTTTTTGGGCCCCTATGTTTAGTGGTTTGGCCAATTTGGTACCCCGACATTTTTTTTGGCCGGGCATATACCCCGAGATTGCATGGGCAGGCCAAACGTATACCCCTGGTCAGGCACCTGCTGACGTGGAGGCTGCCCGGGTACTTGCGCGTGTTACTGTAGCAAAACGACGTCGTTTTAAGTGAGAAAACGACGTCGTTTTAGAGGAATGGCTTTGAGTGAAGTGGGCCCCACTAAGCCACCTGTGTCCGACGTGGCTTGAAACGACATCGTTTTCTCACTTAAAACGACGTCGTTTTGCTACAGTAACACGCGCAAGTACCCGGGCAGCCTCCACGTCAGTAGGTGCCTGACCAGGGGTATACGTTTGGCCTGCCCATGCAATCTCGAGGTATATGTCCGGCCAAAAAAAATGTCGGGGTACCAAATTGGCCAAACCACTAAACACGGGGACCCAAAAAACCCAAAAACCCTTTATGGAGTATGCATTGTGTTTAGTATCATAAGTTATGTTTATGGAGTATATATTATATCTACTACCTTAAGTTGAAGAAGTTTGTAGTATTTTTTTTAAGGTTAAGACATGTTCAAGCTATTGGATTTAATATGTCACACCATTTTAGTTTATTATTTAATTCAATATGTAAAAATTTCTATAATTATAGCTTCACAATTTTTGATTCATTTTTAAATGATATAATTATAATAGAAATAAGAAATATATATTAGTATTTATCTATATGGTTTTTCACTTAAACAGTTTCCATACCTAAGGGCAATACAGTCATTCTTACATTTAGTCCAGTCCACTTCACAGTTAACCAAACGTTGTTCAGCACAACATTCCTATTTAGTATACAGCATACCAAACGTTGGAGAGAACAGAACTATTGTCCAGTCCAGTCCAGTCCAGTCCAATCCCCTGAACACTGTCCCGTCCAGTGTTCCAAACGCAGCTTTATGCTGTTATTGTAATATACGAATTAATTGAAGATATATTCAGAGTCCTATCTATCGAGAAGGATGATCCTTTCGTCAAACCTTTAGTCGATTTTTCGTTTGCTTTCCTTCTTTTCTGCTCGGTTTCTCCAATTTCTTTTGACTCCCTAATTCTCTTGAATATCTATAGATGCATATGATTGACTATTGAAATACATAAATTTAGGAGATTAATTTTAAAAATTATTTCTTTAAATAAAAATGTTAATTTAGTCACTGCGAAAAATTGATGACATATAGAATCTGAATTTTTTTTGACACCTCGGCAAAATATAGTAAGAAACACCCTTTTATTTGATTATTATTATCGGATATGGCATTGTTAAATGAGGAAGAGAATCCTTCTTTTATTTCATCCATATCTTTTCAAATTCCGTATTAGGTTGCTTTGTTTTGTTTTGTTTTTTTTTTCATTTTTAAAATACTGTTAAAGTAAGTTGGGCCTGCATCAGTGGATCTGTTTGCCCCATGGCCCGGATTGCATTCATCCTTCTGAACTCTTATGGGCTATCTACTACCTTACCAATCCAACCAAAATTTTCCGAGGCTTATTAAAAAAAAAAAAGCAGAAAAAAGGAAAATGCATTATTTCTCCAAATCCTTGACTCACTAATTCTCTCGTATGTTTATGGACTTAATTTAGATATAATTGACTACTGAAATAAATCGAGAGCGGAGATTAATTATAATAAATTATTTCTTAAAATAATTAAAAGGTTAATTTAGTCAGTGAAAAAAAAATAGCGAGATATTAATCTATTGCAAGAAGAATACATATACCGCAGACATAATAAAAAGCAAAGCACACCCCCAAACTAGTAGATAGATTGTATCTTTCGTTTTTTTTGGTCGAAATAGATAGATTGTATCGATCTCTACTCCTTTTTCCTTTGAAATCAGAGTCATGGCTTCGAAATCAATCAAATATCATCATCTCCCTTGTGTTGTTATTATTATCATTGTTGTCGCTTTGCTTCTTCCGGTGCACCCTTCTTCAGGTGGGTTAACGGATTCAGATGATGATGATAGTTTCCAGCCGGAGAGTCGGTGGTTGCCGGTCCACGATCCAAAGCCTCGAGCCATAGTCATACAAGGCGAGCAGATGAGAAAAACCCTAGCGGAATATTCCCCTTCTTCTCCTTCTTCAGGTGGAGGAGAATACAAGGTCATGTCGGTCATTCTCGAGAGGAATCTGCCCTATTTGCTAGTCGACCACGGCTTGTACCACAGCTGGCAACAGGAAGTGAAGGGCGACGACGGTAATTTCACAATCGTCAGGAAAGAGAAGCAGGTCATCATATTTGTCCCCAGAGACGAGGCTTTCTCCCCCTCTGAAATCCCTCTTCCTCCGGGCACGATTAGGGATTACAGTCCCCGGATACTACAATCGTCAGGAAAGAGAAGCAGGTCATCATATTTGTCCCCAGAGACGAGGCTTTCTCCCCCTCTGAAATCCCTCTTCCTCCGGGCACGATTAGGGATTACAGTCCCCGGATACTGTTTGCGAGTTTTGCTGAGGAAACGAAGGAGTCTCTCCTCAAATATGGCCCTTCCTTGCCCACCAAGGATGTAGGGTTTCAGCTGCATGAGTGTCGTCGTCGTCTCAATAATAATACCACCACCGATGATGATGATGATGGCCATCTAGTACGGCAATTAGAGGAGGAAGACATGTCGTCTGCTGCTTTGTGCGTCGATGGGTGCAGAGTCGTCGATTGGGAAATCTACAGCGATGAAAACGTCGTCGTTCAAGGGGTGGATGGCTTATTTGTTAGTAGGGCAGAGCAAATATCCCGAGCCGACCTTACCGACCCGCTACCGACCGACATCGGCTCGGCAGAGGTCGGTAGATATGTCCCTCGAAGCATGGTCGGCCCGGCTTCAAACCGCCCCGCAGGACCGTCGGTAGGAGGGCGTGTAGGTGTCGGTCGGTATGTCGGTAGCCGAGCCGACCGCGGTTGAACCCTCGTCCCTACCCTAGATATAAATACTAACATATTACACTTACCATTTACCAACCCATACATTTCCTCTCTCGACCAGCCGCCCGTCCCTCCTCTCTCTCGACCGTCGCCTTCCATACTACCACCACCTCCTCACAAAATCGCCGCCTCCTCCTCTCCTTGAACAAACCACCATGGGTGAACCAAACTCCGGATTCAAGTGTGAGTGATGGGCTTTTTGTTGTCTCTCCTCCCCTCTCTTCCTCTGTTCTTCTTTCTCTTCACCCCTCTTTTTCTTTGTTTCTTCGAATTTCAATTAGTTGAGATTCGTTGTGTTCGTTGGTTGGATTTGTGGTGGATTATGGCAGCATGGTGGTGATGGGTTTGGAGCCTGCAAATCCGGTGTTGATTTTGGTTTTGCATTTAGGATTTGTGTAATTTTGGCTATATTGATTCTTAACTCTCCCTCCCCCTCTCTCTCATCCGTTAATTTTGGTGTTGATTGATGGTGGGATTTATCTCTATATTAATGGCAAGATTTGGGTTTAATTGCTTTTTGAAAAATTCCATATATTGCACATCGTATTTGGTACGATTATTTGATTTGAAACTGGATTAATTGCAAGATTTGGGAGTAAATTGTGTTAGGAAATTTCTATGTTTTGCGCTTTCTATCTTAACGAGAGAAACAACATCTAAATCAAAATTTTGATTTCTTCTTCAATTGAATTTGCAATTTTACGTGTAAAAGTTGTCTTTGTTTGAATGGGTCAAGTCGGCGCGGTATTGTCGGTATGCCGACCGAACCGAATTGGTATTTGTTGGTATGACCCAGTTGTCAGGGCGGTATGGACTGATCGGTAGGGAGTCGGGGATCCCTTTGGTACCGTTGGTATGACCAAAAATCGGCTCGGTATTACCCGTTTGCTCTCCCCTATTTGTTAGGCACGGGCATCCTTTGAGGCCCACGCGCTTTCCCGTATGCCACCCGTCTCATAGTCTTCATGGTTGGTCTGATTTAAGGTGGATAGATTTTTCTATTTTGCTTAACGAGGAGGCCAAGGAACATGATAGATTTTTTTTAGTTTTACATTTCTTCCCGTGTTTGGGCTGCCCCCATTTTGGTCACGGCAGCCCAAGAAAAAAATTGAAATCCAAAAGGTCAATCTGTCAGTTTCAATAGATGGCTTATTTATCTATACCTATATGTTTTCTTTAATTTTTTTAAGTATATAGCCTAGAGTACTTGGATTATAATTTTAATGTTTATCCTCTAAATCACGTGTCTCTTTTTTCCCTTGGAACTAATCTTACATTGTCTTACACTGACTCTCTCCCATCAGAATAGTGTTTACTTCGATCGAGATGCTCAACCAGAGAATAGATCGTTTTGATCTTTTCTGGATTACTGTCAATCTATGCCCATCCTTTTCTTCTCCCTTATTACTATGGCATAATTACATTTTTTTTCTCAAAGGAGGAAGACAATCTTCCAACTTTAAGTACAGTACTTTTTTTCGTTTCTTTTCATTTTCTATGTAAAATTTTACTTTGAAGGCCATTATTTTCTTGATTCAATGAGTTTTTGTATCACAATCAGAGCTGTTGTTGCCTGACACTACTTTGGGCTAATGTTCTTTAGTTGTTTAGTTATTTGGGCCTTTCTTCAAAAACAATTTGGGCTAAGGACCTCTAGTCTTCTCTAAGGACCTCCACATGAGGACCTCTATTCTTCTCTAAAAGGACTTCCAGTTTAGTATGTTACCCCCTGAGAACAAGCAGCTGAGCATACTTGTGCAATATTTGCAGATTACCCGATGATTGATTATTCTTGCAAGCATTTCATTTCCTTGAAATGTAGGATCCAAAAAAGCAGCATATTCATCCTTTTGATGTTCAAAATGCCAAAATGCATCCTTCAAATGTTTTATGTTTATATCCAAAATTAGTGAGCTGGCAGAACCAAACTCTTCACGTACTGATTTCTAAAGAATTCTTAACCTATTGACCAATTAACTACGGATGAGTAAAATTTTTGACCAGGAGTGCTAGCTATGTTTCTCACAAGCATGAATTTTATTATTTCTAGTACAATTGTTTTTATTATAAGATTTTTTTTTAATTTTAAAGATTTTAAGTTGAGAAGAAGTGGTGGGCCGAAACTCTCAACTTACTGATATGGAAAATCTGCTGAAAACTAGAATCACAAACCCCAATCAGATACAACCACCAACGGAAATTTGAAGTGATATGGGATAAATTCCATTCGGACATAACTAGTTTGCACTCCGACAACAATTAAGTGCACTTACAAACTGATAATGAAGTAGACAAAAGAAAAGGAAAAGGCCGAGATAACTACTACTAGGCACACAGAAGATAAAACATCAATTTGCAGTCCTAGCTAACTATAATTACTAGCCAAACAGAAGATGAAGCGTCAAGTAAGAGGCATTACGCGTAACTCTTGCAGTCAGTGGTGGAGTCTAAGTACAATTTTTGATCTTTTAGGTCATAACCCACATTATAACCCTGTTGGGTCTGAATACCAATGATCGAAAGGTTGAGGTCTACCCGAGATGGGGTAGGATAGATCGATAAGCAAAATTTCTTGTAGACCTTGCCCACGGAATAGAAAAGATTGTGTTGTTTAAGTGTCAACTTCACCCCACCCGAAAAATGGAAGGTTACCCATGGGAACAGTAGATCATCAGTAGCATTTGCAATATCTCCCTTGTAGCATATCAGGTTTGGCGACGCAGTCTCCTTCAATGGGGTCAGGAAATCTAACAAGGGTAGGAGTGTATATTTCAGAGTGAAGTAGGCAGCTCTGGTTAAATATGTAAGTTCGGAACCAGAATCAATAGCGACACCAGAAACAATTCCGCCGGGTTGTCTCTTGAAGAAATTTGGATCTATATCAAGCATGTCTCCATTGACGTCAATGCCTTCTAGTGTGAGATAATAGATGCCATCGACCAGAGCCAAAGGCGTTGGAGGACCTTGTAGTATTGCTCCATCTCTTAGAGCTAAAAAGTTGGAAGGATATGTACTACTGTCTAGCACATTCCCTAGGCAATAAGAAAAACGAGATTCCATTTGACCTACCAAATCTACCACACCATCTCTCCGTGAAAGCCCAAAGATCCCGTTGCGTCTAAAATCGTCATCGAAATTCTCTTCCATCTCACTGCAGCCGAAGACTATATCTTCCATTTTGTTTATGCCACCATCTTTGGTATAGAAGGTGAGTTCTTCAGAAGCATATATCCCAACTGAGCGAACCTTTGGACTGAAATAATTCATCGTGTATGGGCAGTTACTAATTACCCCAGGTTGACAACCACCTGGACACAAGGGGTGTCTGCAAGGTAGAGCTGAGAATGTATACGAGTCATATGGATTGAAGATTGGATATGGTGGATATGGCTCCTGAATTTCGCGACACTTCAGCCACAGCATGGGACTGCCGGTATCCATGAATGCCAGTTGTGGAACTGGAGGATCACCAATAGAGAAGTTCACCATGAATGTCAGTGTTTTCGTATTCGGCACGATGGGCGCTTGTGCTGCATCATTGCTCCCGGCTAGTTCCAGAATCCGGGCATTGGACCTCTCTACAACTCTTTCGATACGTTCAGAGGATGTCTCCCCAGATTTGTGGAAGGGAGAATCAACCGAATCCACGTGGATAAGCGGGAGTGTTGTGGCGGCGGTGTTGGTGGTCAATTGGGTGCAAGGGAGTAGAAGTAAGATCAGGAATGCTAGTGCTGTAACTGCCATGTCTAGAGAGTTTGAATGCAAACTGGAAAGGCTGGTTTTGTGGTTTGAAGTTTTAAGAGACCAAAGAGTGAGTTGCTATGTTTTAAGGCAGATTATGTTTTGTAGGGTTTGAGGTTGGAGTAGATGAGAGGACAGAACAATAGCAAAGGGGTTGAAGGATGGTTAATTGCTATGTGGATATGGTTTTCTGGGATGAGGTTGGGAGCAGTAGAACTACACATATATATATACACACAAGGCACTTAGCTTGAAATATTCGATCTATCGCGCGTGAGTTCCAGTTCCATATCAGAGGGAATGGTTGAATTAATCTCTAGTCTTAACTTCCTTCCCAAGCTTTCGTCCCTGTCAATGTCTGTGTTACTGAAATTACCCCGCGGTTGAATTCGTCGCCAGTTGGTATAGATAAGTACTTTAGAAGCCTGTGATTCTTTTAGCTAGATATAGATAGATAAGAACAGCCAGAGGAAAAAGTAACAACAACTCCCATCAATTACCAATTCTATTGCCTTTTTTAAACTAGGAAAGGCAAGTCTTCTTTGTGGGTGCAGTGCAGTGGTAATTGGTAAGAAGTGAGACTGAGAACTGTAATGATATTAAAGCTGATCATTTTCCTGTGAAGTAAGTACTAGCTATAAATGATTAATCCTACATATATCCCGCCGGGCAAGTT
The DNA here is from genome assembly GCA_028386065.3 of Turnera subulata. Taxonomy (NCBI): domain Eukaryota; kingdom Viridiplantae; phylum Streptophyta; class Magnoliopsida; order Malpighiales; family Passifloraceae; genus Turnera; species Turnera subulata. The sequence goes on along the minus strand of JAKUCV010001648.1, from coordinate 47,283 downwards.
CTCTATATTTGTTTGTATGGCTTGTGATGCCACATGGGACATGGGGTAGTTAGAGAGTACTCCTGTTTATAGGATAGTCAACAAGTTCCCTGAATTTGTAATGATATTAATCCAATATAAATTGCTCCCAATTTGTTCTCTTTCCTACATGTGAAGTAGTTTTCACCAAAGAAAGCAATATGAAACATCTTAGTACCAAAAACTGCCTAGCTAGTAGTGTTTATATCTCCCATATGGAATTTGGTTGATCACGCGAATGAAGGTTTCATAAGCTGCCTCTCCAAAACGAGCGACAACTACATATAGATTATAGTGAGTATTTAATTAGGGGGTCGCTGTTCGGTGTGCACCGATCACGGACTGACCCATGATTTGAACAATTTGTTCTTTACCAAACCAAAGTTTTTATTTTGGTTTGATTTGGTCAGACCCAAAGTTTTAAAATGGTTTGGTTCGGTAACCTTAAAAAAACAAAGTACGGTCGAAAAACCCATGGTGTTTTTTTTTTCTTTTTCTCAATGTAGTACACTATTAATATACGTCTCTTCCGATAATAATTTTTGGATATATGATTGCTTGATGACGAGAAACTAAGAACAATTTCCTATGAAGTTCTAAACAAACTTATAAATCAACTATAGAAATAGAATGATTCGGATTCTCTAAAAAAAAAATTATAGAATGATTCAATCACCAATTTTATTCCTGTGGTATAACCTTTTCAAAACTAGGGAAGGCATTGCTCCAAAATTTATATGAATCGCTACTGATGTGAGAGTCTGTTGATGCCCCACATGGGTGTAGTTAGGGATGGCAATTTTTCCGGGTCTACCCGATACCCACTCGAAACCCGCTTTTATGGGTAGGATATTACCCGACTTTGACCGGGTAAAAAAAGGATAGGGTATTACCCGGACCCGAGTTGACCGGGTCCGGATAGGGTCTGGGTCTGGATAAAGGTCTAGGTTTTACCCTATCCGTTAGACCCTATCCATTATAATATTCTAAAATCTATAACCTTAATATAAAAATCAACTTGAGTTTCTTTCTTTTGTTTCTTTAATTCTTTTTCACTCACCTCCTCTTCTTTTTCTATTGAAATTTCGTTCACCTCCTCTTAGGTTTATTGAAATTTCGTGCTCTACAACCCTAAACCAATATTATGTTATTATAATTTTTCTTTTTCTTTAAAGGAACAATAATTTATAATTATTTGACAATTGTTTATGATAATAATATGGAAGAAGAAAATAAGCATTCAATATTAATTTATATTTTTAACTTATTATAAGATTCTTATTTTTATATTATTTAATAACATTAACTTTTTTTAAAAAAATATCTGTTGATCTTGGTAGAGAAGAGGATGGAGATTAAGAAATAAAAAAATTGTCTGGATTTTAAGTTGAGAAAAGTTACAAGCTACTTTAAATTTTTGGACTTCTTGTTATTTTTAAAAATTTTATGCTTGAACTTGGAACATATTTCATGAATGCTAATTTAATAATTGTAGGATTTTTTTAATTAGAACTTGATTTTTACTTAGCGGGTATTGCGGGTATACCCTTACCCAGACCCGTATTACCCGTTGGGCAAAAAAATTAAACTTTACCATGCCCGGTTCATAATTAGTCCATTCTTATCCTACCCGATTTTATTAAGGATCCGGATCTAGGTCTTGCTTACCCTACCCGACCCTACCCAATTGCCATCCCTAGGTGTAGTGGTTAGTACTTCGTAGTGAAATTGACTGTCATTTTTTTTTGGGCCGAAAGTAGAATAAAAATGACTGTCAACTACAAGCTCCCTGAGTTTGAAAATGATATTAAAGCTGACTTTCATGTGAAGTAAGTACTGTATCGATCATAATTCAACTGAGCTTCCTGTGGGTTAATTTTGTACTAATGAAAAAGATGGCCATTTTTTCTAACATTGTTGTCCAAACTGGCACTTTCTGCGTTCTATTGGATGGCAAGTTAAGGGTAGTAGGGGACTGACTACCATCAACGTTACATATGTACTTTTCATTGACTGACTGACCCCATATCTGTTTTTGGGGTTAATTTTTTTTAATAGAAGTATGGTCATTTTCCTCTTAACAGAAGTAGAAGCAAGATCATGAAGTTCTGAGGATGCGATCTTTTTTTTTGAAGGTTAGACATTTCAAAAAATGGGTATCTCATAATTACAAAATGCTGACCAGCAATCTTATGTAAAAAGATTGATACGGAAATTGTAGGGAATACTCAAGCTGTAGGGAATTTTTTTTTTTTGGTAATGAAGGAGCATCATATTACTTAAAACAGGAAAGTGGAAACATAGCAGAAACAAGTTATCCTGCAAAATTCGGGTACAAACCAATGAAGACTAGAAATAAAGACATAGCCAAAAGAAATAGACAAAGCATCTCGCGCAAGGTAGTCTGCGACCAGATTGACCTCTCTAAAAGCATGAACAAATAAACAAAAATCCAAGCCTAATACAACATTTAAAACGCATCCTCGACCTCAAGTGGAGCTAATTCATTCATCCTTGACGTCCTCAAGTGGAGCTGGAGGCTTCACCCTTAAGCTTGTTCAATTTTTCCTGATAGCAAAGGTAACAAAAATCAATACAGAATGCAATGACAATGAAATTAAAGAATATATTCAAGTACAAAAAAATAAATTTAGAAATAATACCTCCTCTGTTGGGGAAACTCGGGTAATTATCCCACTACAACAAACAACTAGTGAATATAATTCACAACTTATACCCGACAAAGGCGGCTTAGCCGACCAACAAATGAAACAAGGCGGCTTTGCCAGCCAACAAATGAAATAAGGCGGCTTTTCCGGCCAACAAAGAGATAAGGCGGCTTAGCCGACCAATGTTGAATACTAAACAAATAAACAAATGCGGAAAATATAAAGGCGGAAAAATAAAGAAAGAACGCACTCAAAAATTGTTAACGGAGTTCGGCCAATTATGCCTACGTCTCCGGAGCACTGCTCTTTTAATAGGAGAGGAAGAGTATTTAGTACAATTGCTAGGATACAATGTACTCTAATTTTTGGGATACATTACTAAGGTGAGGGGAAGCCTTATTTATAGCAAAACATACCCCTCCCCTTAGATGATTTCCACGATGTGGGATGGGAATATCAACACTATTCCAACAAATCTCCACCTTGTTGCTATTCAAATCCCACCAAGTACCGATCTTCTCAACCAAACAAAGAACAGTGCTTCCAACTTGCGCCATCTGGCGCCAACTCAAATGTGCAGGATATTGACCAAGTCTAAACAATGTTCAAACTTGGCCCTTGTCACCACCTTGGTCATCATATCTGCAGGATTCTCTGTTGTCAAAATCTTCTGGAGAAGTATCTCCTCTTCTTCAAGAATCTCCCGCACAAAATGATAGCGAACATCAATGTGCTTCGTCCGTGCATGAAAGACTTGATTCTTTGCCAAATGAATAGCACTCTGACTGTCAGAATATACTACAAGTTGTTTCTGACCAACTCCCAAGTCTTTTAGCAACCCATAAAGCCAAATTGCCTCCTTCACAGCTTCTGTAATAGCCATATACTCTGCCTCTGTTGTAGACAAAGCCACCGTTGACTGTAAAGTGGACTTCCAACTAACCGGGGCTCTTGCTAATGTGAACAAATAGCCCGTTGTCGATCGCCGCTTATCCAAATCTCCTGCATAGTCAGAATCACAATATCCAACAACTCCTTGACCAAGTGATTCCTCCCGCTCAAACATTAAGCCAACATCTACGGTATCTTTGATATACCGAAGAATCCATTTCACAGCTTGCCAATGACCTCTGCCAGGATCATGCATATATCTGCTCACAACACTAACAGCTTGTGAAATATCCGGTCTCGTACACACCATTGCATACATCAAGCTTCCGACTACATTGGCATAAGGGACTTTTGCCATGTATTCTCGTTCTTCATCTGTCTGCGGAGATAACTGGCTACTAAGCTTCAAATGAGGAGCAAGCGGAGTACCTACAGGTTTTGACCCTTCATTCATGCCAAAACGTTGTAGTACTTTCTTCAAATACTCTTTTTGTGTCAGCCAAAGCTTGCCTCTTTCTCTGTCTCTGCTTATCTCTATGCCGAGAATCTTCTTGGCTTCTCCCAAATCCTTCATCTCAAACTCTCTACTCAACTGAGCCTTCAACTTGTCAATTTCAACTTGGCTCTTTGCAGCTATCAGCATATCATCAACGTATAAGAGTAGATAGATGTAGGACCCATCTTGTAGTCTTCTCAAATACACACAATGGTCGTATTTGCTCCTTGTGTACTTCTGACCCAACATAAACTTGTCAAATCGTTTGTACCACTGTCTTGGTGATTGTTTCAAACCGTACAACGACTTGTCTAGTTTGCACACCCAATTTTCTTTACCAGCAACTTTGTATCCATCGGGCTGAGTCATATAGATTTCCTCCTTCAAGTCACCGTGTAAGAATGCAGTCTTCACATCAAGTTGAGCTAGCTCCAAATTCAACTGTGCTACCAAGGCCAACAAAATTCTAATGGAGGAATGCTTCACAACTGGAGAAAATACCTCATTATAATCAATTCCCTCCTTCTGAGCGTAGCCTTTAGCCACCAATCTTGCCTTGTAACGAACATTACTCTTGTCAGGAAATCCTTCCTTTTTAGCAAATACCCATTTGCATCCAATTGCCTTCTTTCCCTTCGGTAGTTGTGTCAACTTCCATGTTTTGTTCTTCTGAAGAGATTCCATCTCCTCCTCCATTGCCCCTTTCCAACTGCTACTTTCAGAACTCCGAATGGCTTCTGAAAAAGTGGAAGGAACATCATCAATGACTGGAAGTGCATAGGCCACCGTTTCGATGAGACGTTCTGGTTTTCTTCTTTCTCGTCTCGGTCTACTAGTGGCAATTGACTCGAACTGCTGCGTAGGTTCTTGGGCCGGAACCTCTTCTTCATCTGACTCTTCCTCTATCAATGGAGAGTCACCATTGGTGCTCTTAGCTGGGATCACCATAGTAGGCTCAAACTCCACCTACTTTGATATACACTCCACCTGCTGTGAAGTACCACCAGCTTTTTCTGGATTTACCTTAGTCAACATGGCAGATTCATCAAAGGAAACATCCCTGCTGATAATAGTCTTCTTTGTCTCTAGACACCAAAGACGGTATCCCTTCACTCCAGCATTAAGACCCATAAATAGAGTCTTCTTTGCTCGTGGATTTAACTTTGATTCATTCACATGGTAGTATGCAGTGGAGCCAAACACACGCAAAGAATCATAATCTGTAGCAGGTTTCCCAGACCATACCTCCAAAGGAGTCTTGCCACCTAAAGCAGAATGTGGCAATCGATTAACAAGATGTTGAGCATATGTCACAGCCTCAGCCCAAAAATTTCTGCCTAGCCCAGCATTAGACAGCATATAACGAACTTTCTCCACTAATGTCTTGTTCATACGCTCTGACACCCCGTTCTGCTGTGGTGTTTTTCTAACTGTGAAGTGCCGAACTATGCCACAATCTTGGCATATCTTCAAGAAAGGATCACTCGTATATTCTCCACCATTGTCTGTTCGGAGAACTTCCTTCCTGTCTGGTTCTCAACCTGAGTTTTCCATTTAAGGAAAATCCTAAGCACTTCATCTTTCTTCTTCATTGTAAACACCCACACTCTTCTGGAAAAATCATCAACAAAAGTGACAAAATAGTGTCTACCTCCAAGGGATGGAGTCTTGGCAGGTCCCCACATATCTGAATGCACATAGTCCAAAATCCCCTCAGTATCATGGGTAGCAGTGCCAAACTTCACTCTTCGTTGCTTTCCCAGAACACAATGCTCACAAAATTCCAATTTGCAAGTCTTCGTACCTTTCAACAATCCCTGCTTGGCAAGAATTTGCAAGGATTTTTCACCAGCATGTCCCAAACGCATATGCCACAGCTTTGTTGCCTCTGCATCCTTCTTGCTTCCAGAAGTTACTGCTGCAACTGCCCCAATTACTGTACTACCTTGGTAGTAATACAGATTATTCTTCCTCACACCTTTTAACATCACCAATGCTCCTGATGTTGCTTTAAGAATTCCATCTCGGATAGTGATAATTAGGCCTTTTGATTCTAAGGCACCCAAAGAGATGAGATTCTTCTTCAACTCTGGAACATATCGAACCTCTCTCAAAATTCTGGTGGATCCATCATGATTCCTCAGCTTGATTGAACCTATCCCAACTGTTTTGCATGGATTATCATTGCCCATGAAAACAACCCCGCCATTGAGCTCTTCAAACTCAAAGAACCATTCCCGGATGGGACACATATGGTAGGTGCAACCTGAATCCAAAATCCACTCATCTGCTTGTGATGTTGAGGGTGAACCAACCAAAGAGACTTCTGACTCTGCATCACTCTTGCATTCTGCAACATTTGCATCTTGTGGAGTCTTTTCTCTCTTCTTCAACTTCGGACAGTCTTTCTTCCAATGCCCTTTCTCATGACAAAAGGCACACTCATCTTTGGCAACTCTGCTTTTGGACTTGGATCTTCCTCTTCTCCCCTTTGTCTGGCTTTGTTGTCGTCCTCTAGCCACTAAGGCTTCATCTGCTGCAGGTGCTTTATTCTTCACTTTATCTTGATGTCTCAACTCGTGACTATACAAAGCAGAACATACAGCCTCCAATGATACATTCTCCTTCCCATGAAGTAGAGTAGTCTCCAGGTGCTCGAATTCATCGGGAAGAGATGATAACAGCATCAAAGCCAAGTCTTCATCTTCAAATATAACATCTAAATTGAACAGGTCTGCTACTAATTTTTTAAACAGAGTAATGTGTTCATTCATCGTAGAACCTGGTCGATACTCGAACCGGAACAATCTCTTCTTCATCAGAAGCTTGTTTTGACCACTTTTCTTCAAGAAAGTGTCTTCCAATGCCTTCCACAGTTTGTGTGCAGAAACTTCATTTTTGAAAGCATATTTCTGCTCCCTGGACAAGCACGATCGAATTGTTCCGCAAGCCAACTTGTTTACATCGGCCCACTCCTTGTTACTGATATCGTCAGGTTTCTCTTCTTCAATAGCAACATCAAGTCCCTGCTGGAACAGCGAGTCAAGGACCTCACACTGCCACATGCCAAAATGACCGGTACCGTCAAATATCTCCACAGCAAGCTTCGAACTAGATACTGGGATCCTCGACCATCTGGATGTGGAAACCATCTCTCCTGATTGTATACTTGATGTAGCCTGTTTTGAACCTGCTTCCGCCATTACAAAATCAAAAGATAGTATTCAACAATTTCAAATAGCCCAAAGGACGAACCTTCGGCTCCGCTACCACTTGTTGGGGAAACTCGGGTAATTATCCCACTACAACAAACAACTAGTGAATATAATTCACAACTTATACCCGACAAAGGCGGCTTAGCCGGCCAACAAATGAAACAAGGCGGCTTTGCCAGCCAACAAATGAAATAAGGCGGCTTTGCCGGCCAACAAAGAGATAAGGCGGCTTAGCCGACCAATGTTGAATACTAAACAAATAAACAAATGCGGAAAATATAAAGGCGGAAAAATAAAGAAAGAACACACTCAAAAATTGTTAACGGAGTTCGGCCAATTATGCCTACGTCTCCGGAGCACTGCTCTTTTAATAGGAGAGGAAGAGTATTTAGTACAATTGCTAGGATACAATGTACTTTAATTTTTGGGATACATTACTAAGGTGAGGGGAAGCCTTATTTATAGCAAAACATACCCCTCCCCTTAGATGATTTCCACGATGTGGGATGGGAATATCAACACTATTCCAACATCCTCATCGTGCAACTCTTTCTTAGCCTTTTCATACTGTTGCTCCAATTCAGCATTCATGGCCTTTTTTGCGTTCAATCTGTTTAATTAATAGAAAATATATACAAATCAGTAATTAAAAATGTATACAAATCAGTAAACAGGTTCATACAAAGACTAGACTCTAAAACACTTTTTTATAATGCTAATCGAGATTTATTAATTGAAAGAAATAGTTACATAAGGAATGATAGATACGCAAGTCAACGAGTAGCTGACCTCCTAAGAGACATAAGAAAATGTAACAGAAGTAAGAAACAGCCCGAAACTGGTAAGGATGGTGACTGTTACAAGGATCGTTTGGTCACAGCTTTATACTCAACAGCTCTAGGATTGTAATTCCTTCGTTCCATAAGTGTCAAACTAATTACTTCACCCCTTGCTTTAATAATCCGCGAAATGGAATCTATTATATACACAAAGATGTATGCTAAAAGGCTCTATGATTTTAAGAGCTCTAACTACATGAGTTGAGTGATATATAACTTTTTTGATATAAACGAGTATTTTTTTTTAGGCTAAAGGAACCCAATTACATACACGGAGTGCCAAGATGGCCACTCACCTGATAACAGAAAATAAAATAGTACAAGGAAAGAAAAAATGACACTATCTGCAGCAAGGAACAGAGCGCACAGAATAGTAATCACCCAGGATCAGTACAAACGCAAACTGATCTCACACCTCTCTACAAGACCAGTTAAACAAAAGATATATAGCTGTGTATAGATCGTCTTTTTTTGTTATGTACTACCAAATAAATAATGCTAATCCTCAGCCGCCATTAACTATCTATTTAACAAATACTATTTGCACAAAAAGATAGTTAATATACCTCTGCAGCCATTTCAATTACTAAACGTTCTTTCTTCAACTTTGCGGCATCGGCTCTTGCCTGTTTGATATCCTCTACCAGTTTAGCACATTTCTCATTTAATTGCTGAACTTCTTCCTCATCGAGAGCCAACTTCAGATCTTTGCTGAAAACAGAAGTTAACTTAGGTTAAAATATTGTTTCATCAAGATAACCCAACGGCTCGTTTAAAAAAAAAAAATCAAGGGTTCATTAATAATCACCTGCCCTCTTCAGGAATGGGAAATATGTCCTTCCGTGCTTTCTGAAGCGCAAGCTTTTCCAGCTTCAGCTCAGTCACCACAGCAGCACCTTCCACATCATCCAGATTCACCAGGTCACAAGAGGTTATCGCAACAGCATAGCATTTAACAGCATTTGTCGACCTTCCATAGATATCTTGGACAAAAGGAGAGTAGTTCATCACCACATCTTTGACAGGTATTGCTTTGCCACACTCCACAGCAATGTTCTGGAAGATCTCATTTTCTTCCACCTTTTCCTTGGAGAGGACAACTTCCTTCACATAAGTTTGAAGCGAAGTCGGATCTTTGTCATCAAGTTGCACCTTGAACTGGAGCTGGAGGTTGTATGCTACACCGGCGCTATCCGTGATGGTGGATGCTACATCAACAGTCTTCGGAGTTGGGATACGAAAGCGCTTTCGGTTAGGCTTTAGGTATCCACCAAGTTTTGGGTCGGTTAGGTGAAGAATCCAGGTGAAAAAACTGATATGTCATTGATTTGAGGGGCAAAACGGTCAAAATAACCAAATTAGGCAAATCGGACTTAATTGAGGGATGAAATGTAACCAAATTGAAATACAGGTATGAATTGTGATAATCAAGAGCAACACAGGTACCAAAAAAGGCATTAGTCCCTTCTATGAACTATGATTGAGGCTGTTGTGGCTGTAAAAAAAACCAAAGTTTTTATTTTGGTTCGATCGATTTGGTCATACCCAAAATTTTAAAACGGTTTTGGTTCCGTCACCACAAAAAATATGACCAAATCGATCAGAAAAAAAAAGTTTGGTCTGAACAAAAAATTAACCGATATCAGTTTTCTCATTATAAGTTTCTTCCAAAAATAATTGTTGAAATGATTGCATGATGACGAGAAATTAATATCAGTTTTCTCATTATAAGTTTCTTCCAAAAATAATTGTTGAAATGATTGCTTGATGACGAGAAATTAAGAACTTTCCTATGAAGTTCTGCACACACTTAATTATAACTCAATTACAGAATGATTCCAATATTTCAATTAATTATATGAAGCTAAGCTAGTGATTATAAGAAACAAAACAGATGGGGAAGCCAATAACACAGTAGTGCAAATGTAAAAGTAATATTTTTTTTTTAAAAAAAGCGACTGTCTAAAAATATTTGTAATCCTAAATAAGACTGCTAAAACGACGGGAAAAAAAAAGAAAGTAAAGAAACGAAAGAACGATTAAAGATATGACTGGCACTCGAAGAGGCGAGTGGGACTGGAAGAATTATGCTACCTCAAAAATAAGCCATCAACCCCATGAAAACGGCGCGTGAAACTTATCCGAAGCTGAAGCAGCCAATCAAAGGCACAACCTCAATAGTAGAAAAAATAGTGAGAAGTACTCATGATCTCTACACCCTTTCATGTCTCCCATTCTATCCTTCAAGATTGTTATAACAACTAGACGTATTTATATTTTATTTTTTGTGATTGCGATCGTGTTGTAGACAAAAAAAAAAATTCATGCACACCTTATTTTTCTCTTTTCTTTATTATTGTTTTGTTGCTTTTTTACTTGTTACCATATCTCTTTCCTTTTTCTAGTGTTTTCACTCGTTACAATATAGATTAATCTTCATTCCTTAAAATATCAGTTTTGATCAGTAAGGTTGACATCAATCCAATATGGGGTTTGAGCTATCGCCTAGCAAACCGTTTCATCGCTAGTCTGGTAAAACATGCGGTATTTTCCAAGCAGCAGCTCGACCCCATTTGCAAAATGAAAGCGTACCCGTGGCAGTTGATCATCGGTAATGGTTCTTTCAAGGTTCCTTTTGTAGCATAGGTCAGTGAAAAAGTAAGTTGGGTCCAGTATATCCTCCAACATGGTAAGATTGCAGATTTGAAAACTAAGAAAACACATTCGATTAGAAATGTGTATGGTGCTAAAATCAACAACTACCCTAGAAAGAACTCCATTAGGTAGTGTATTGAAGAGATTTGGATCGATTGCAAGTATGACCCCGTTCACGCTAATCCCTTGTAGGGTAACGTGATAGAAGCCATCAATGATATCCATGGGGTTGCGGGGCCCAATAGTTGAGCTCCAGCATCTATAGAAAGAAAAATGGTAGGAAATCTATCACTGTTCATGACATTTCCTTGGCAGTAAGTAACTGTAAACCTAGCTGATTTATCAAATCATTCACATATGGTTTGTAGGAAAGTCCAAAGACCCCATTATGTCTGTAATTGCCTTCAAAATCTATCTCTCTATAATTACAACCAAAGATTATTGCCTCCTCTTTGTGTATGTCACCATCAATTGTGTAGAAAGTGAGGTCTTCAAAGGTATATACTCTACTTTTGCAAACGGCCTTCACATATCCGGTTGCGTATGTGCAACTATCCAGAAAGTGACAATCCAAAGGACACAAGGCGTTTCCACATTATAGTACAGCAAAAGTTTTTGACCATCTTGGATTATACATAGGATATAAAGCAATTGTGTGTCGGCACTTCACCCACAATAAGGGATTGCCAGTGTCCATGAAGGCTTGTTGTATAACCGATGGGATTCCCATGCTAAAATTGACCATAAATGTAGGGGTGAGCACAAATCCCGAACAATCAAAAAATTCTAAATCCCGAATCCAAATAACACTAAATTTAGAATTTCAAATTGTCCAAATAAACATTCAAATTCGATATGGACAATCTCGAATTACAATTTAGGTTTGGAGTGGACAAGGATTCTAATTTTTTTTTTATCAAAACTACGTCATTTTAATTTACAACTTTAAGAATATGACTTTCTAAATTTACAACTGACTGCTTTTATTTTTATTTTTACACTTTAGTATTAGTTTATACTTGTTAAATCATTTGAAGATAAAGAAAGTAGATAGTTCAAAAATTTGTAGATTATGTAAATTTTGAATTATGTAATTTTGAAAAAATTTTAGACTATGTAATTTTGTAGGTGGATTAAAGAAAATGTAACAAAGTCGGAAAGATGGGAACTATCTCGAATTATCCAAATTAAAATTCGGAAATTTGGTATTTGGGATATTGGAATTTGGAATTCAGTATCAACAATGGTTTTGACAATTCGAATACTTACTCCTACATAAATGTACTAATGATGGGGTTAGGGTTGATGCGAATAGCTTCCATGTCATCATTTCTTCCTGCAGAATTCGTTCATACGAACTTTCTATACAGCACGGCCCCCCTTATTCCACCTCAAGATCCCTAATTCGATGGCCCTAACTGAATTTTTTGGATATATATATATATATATATATATAGTTATTAAAAATTAAAATAAGAGAATTTTAAAAACTTGGAGTTTTAGTTAGGAAGGGAGTAGGGAAAAAATAGGTTAATTACATTCATCATATCAACATTGCGTGTACAGCCCGTGTTGCTACGAAGCAAACTAACGAGGAGGACTACCTATGTAGCACACATTTAGGTACAATTTCTCGGGGAGTAGAGGAGAATTAGGTAGTTGGTATACAGCCAAGTAGTATACCAGGGAAAATTTTATTATGGGGAGTCCCACCATAAAATTTCTCCAAGTAGTACTAGTTAATTAACAATGAGTGCAACTTCGGAAGTTGCTATATAGGTGATTATTAGTAGTTACGGATTTCTCATAATTAATAATTTGTAACTGAGACTTTTTTTTTTAGTTTTGTCTAATGCCAGTTGTAAATAAAAATTAAAAAGAGAAGACGTATCCTGTTGTGATAAAAAATAGTTAAAACACAAAAACATACAATAATGAAGTATAATGGATAGATTTTAACCCTAGATATATAATAAATCTGACGGCCATAGTAATTTTTTACTAAAAGTTGGTTTTGAAAAATAAACAAACAATTATACGTATCTTCGTAAGGGTTTTTTTTTTTTCTTTTGGTAAAACTTCCTAAAGGATTTTGATTATGTTAGAAAGTTTGACAAAAGGAGATCCTTTCTCCATAGGACACCGATTCTTCGTATATTTGTATCTGCTACGTCTTTAAACTTGAAAGAAATTTGCTTTTACTAGTGCTGCTGATGGGAGGAAGAAGGTAGGTCGAGAAACATTAATCATGGCTTCCATCAAAATCAATTGTATTTGTATTGTTGTTGGCCTATTTCTTTTTGCTTCCCTCCGGCTCCCATGTTCAGCCTGGCTCCTATGTGATGACAAGGTACTCCCTTGTGATGATGACCAGGAAGACCCCTACTTCCCTAATTATGAAATAGTGGTACAAGCCGGGAAGATCAAGGAAGCACTTGAGCGATCAGGGTACAAGATCATGTCCGTTATTCTTGATAGGAATCTGCGCTACTTGATATGGTGGAGGAGAATGGTGATGATGACAGATTCACATTCTACAATAATGAACCCTGAAATATATTTTGTTACCATAAACAAAAGTCTACAACTAATAAAACTTGGGGAGTCCCATAATATAATACCTCTATAGTTTAGTACTTTGGATCAGTATCTGCTCTTGAACAGAAACCAGGATATATGTATCGTTTTGATCTTATCATCTGGATTTCTCCATCCTTATCTTTCTTTCATTCTCTCAAAAGACAAAGACGAACAATAGATTAATTGAAAAGTCTTTGGATGTGTTAACCAGTTATTCTTTAACACATTTAGAGTTAATCACTTTACCAGCAAATAACAAATATTAGCACAATAGGCAATAGCTACACGAATTAGCTTTCTTTTTCTTCATTACCCTACAAAACAAAACATCTTGGGGGTTACATGGTGGTTAAGCTCTATACTGTTAAGAATAAAATAGATATTTTTTGAAGGGAAGAATTTCGAAACGGAGCATATCAACTATAGAGGCAACCTTAGTCTACTACCGCCTGCCTGTTTCTTAATTTTGTATCTTCCGAGACTCCACGAATCTTTTGAAGATATTCAAAAAAAAAAAAAAGAATATTTTGAAGAAGGATTATTCTTATCTATCTATCTTAATTCATCAACATTTTAGAACTTCAGATGGATACTTAGAACTTTCAACGTATAACATATAAAAAAATTTAAAAAAAATATAATTTTTTTAAAAAAACTTTTTCGGCCCACTTTTAGGACAACTTTAGCATCAAAAAAGCTTTTAACATGTACCCAAAAAAAAAAAAGCTTTTTAACATGTATAAAAAAAAATAATCAACGTTTTCTATCATTTGTTCGGCCCATTTTTTTTTCATTTCCTTATCCCTTCTTCTTTTGGGCTTTAAAAGTTTCCCAACTTTATTTGGATTCTTCTTGATGCAAAAAGGCCCAGTAGAGCTTTTTTTTTTTTTTCATTACTTTTCAGGAAAAGAAAGAAAGAATAAATAAAAGGTCAAAGAAAAAACGGCGTACACAAGTTGCTCTTTCTCCCAATTTTAGAACGTGGCAAAATAATTTGTACACACACTATCCAATAACCACAAAACTCCTCCCATCTTCCTATTCCCTTCACGGCTCCATTTTTCCTTTTTCATTTTTTAACTCTCCTCCTCCAGCGCCACTCTTTTGCTCTCTTTTTAGATAAAAAAAAGACTAGTCTTTTACTTGATTAAATCAAAAAGCACATGCAATAAACCCAGAGTTTCAATCTTTAAACCCCCTAGTGATGTGTTATCGAAGCTAAACCACAATTCATAATCCACACAAAAGCTTCCACACTGCAATGGCTGCAGCTGCTGCTGCCACTGCAACAACACTCGCTTTTCTCCATTCCTCATCGTCCCCGGCATCATTGCCGTCGCCGTCGTCGTCATCTTCTTCTTCTTCGTTCTTCACTGGCGGGACCCATCATCTCTGGTGCCACAGGAGATTTGCGTCCGGTGCAACTCTAACTTCGTTGAGGTCCGGGAGGTCAAGGGTGTGGGCGAGAACGAATCGTTCTGGACCGGAGGCTAGTGCTTCTGGGGATTATTATGCCACTCTTGGGGTCCCCAAGTCCGCTAGCGGTAAAGAAATCAAGGCTGCTTATCGAAGATTAGCTCGCCAGGTACTGAATTCCTCAGTTTCGATTGATTGTGTTGGGTTTGTTTGTGTTATTTTGATTTTCTAAAGATGGGTTTGTTTGGTTTTTTTTTTTTAGAATGTGAGGACTTCCCTTGGTGGGTTAGTGAAAGAAAGAGGGAGAGTTAGTGTTTCAAGTGTGAATCTTTGTTTCTGTTACCTTCCTGTTAGTCAGTATCTTTATGTTTCATCACAATTGCAGTACCACCCTGATGTCAATAAGGAGCCTGGAGCAACTGAAAAATTTAAGGAAATCAGTGCCGCATATGAGGTATATATAAAGATTTCAAATTCATAAGTACCCTTCTTCTATCTCTTTAAGATAGATAGCATTTGCTGACTAAGTTCTATGCTGTCACGATTTTGAACATATTGGTTATGTATACAAGTTTTCATCACCAGCATTTTTTTTTTTTCCTATCACAGTATCCTTTCCTATTGTCTCGTTAATAATACAGCAAACGCTTTTTCAACAAATGCTTATAGTGTTCCTGTTTTTGGGTCTTTTTAACAGTTGCAACGAATTTTTGCTTGGCTTGCACTTCTTTTTTCTTGATTTCTTTTGTTCATTGCATTTTCTTTTGAATTCTGAAGTACTACCCTGTCAGGTGCTATCAGATGATAAAAAGAGGGCTCTCTATGATCAATATGGCGAAGCTGGACTTAGGAGTTCTGTAGGGGGACAATCAGCTACATATACGGTACTGAATCTTGCTGCTTTCTTTAGTGAGTTGTCTTCCATGGCGAGTCTGGTGAAAAGTCGGTTTATCTCAGTAATTTACTACATTGCCTGTCAAATGCATGATGGACTATCATGCACATGAAGCACTTAGTGGTGGAGTTCCACTCATGTAGAGTGGCCTTCTCCTACTTTGAAGAACATAAGCCAGATAAAGGAATGGGAATTGTTTCCAAAGAAATTCGGATACCTTAATGATTTGCTTGTTGATTCAACCATCATTTGTATTTATTCCAACTTTTCTTTTGAGGGCATAATCAACAGGGAATTCCTTGGGCTGCTATTGCCACGATGTCAGCTAATTTCTTCTCTTAGTAAACCTCGTCTATGGCCTGGACTTCTCATTTTGATGCACATGCTTCTGCTCTCTGTATTTTCTTATACTGTATTCACATTTCTTTGTGGTGTCTGGCAAATTGACATGATGTGCGACATGCTATTGGCTTTGGTGTTTTTTCTCTTTTGCTTTGCAAAACATCTAGCTCTTAGTTAAGATGATAAGTAGATTTCTTCAATATATGGTTGCAGCTGTCGGATAGGATAATATCAACTTCTTTTGCTACTGTATAACTCAACGCCAGTTCACTAAACGGGATAAAAAGAAGGAAAGTATGTAGTCAACACCCCATAACTTGGCACAGCATTTAAGCTAGGTGGCACACACCTTGTGCATGGTTATAAAGCTAATTGTGTACTCATACATCTACTTTTCTTTTCAGACTAATCCTTTTGATCTATTTGAGACTTTCTTTGGGACAAACATCAATTTTGATACCGAGTTCAACACCCGCCGTCGTACTACTGTTACTAAGGGTGAAGACTTGCGGTAAGTTATAAGTGTCCGGTAATTGTAGATGCTTTTGATCTTTTATACTTGCAATTTTCAGAGCCATGGAAGCCTGTTAGTCTTTTGAGAGGGTACTATCTTTTGTTTTTGTCTATGTGCTATGAATATGGGTTGAATCACCATTTATGTAGTCAGTCTCGTTCATCTATAGCTAAGGCAATTGTTAGCCAGGCATGCTGATTTATCTACTTTTAGCCATATGATAATCAAGGTATACTGGCCCTTGTACTAGTCATTTAAAGAATGTTGAACTTGAGCTTCTATGTTGCATTTCAGTTATGACATTACTTTAGAGTTCTCGGAGGCTATATTTGGAGCTGAAAAAGAGTTTGAGCTTTATCATCAGGAAACATGTGAGTCATGCACTGGTACTGGAGCAAAGATTGGCTCCAAGATGAGAATCTGTGCAACATGTGGAGGCCGGGGTCAGGTTATGAGAACTGAACAGACTCCTTTTGGATTGTTCTCACAGGTAAGTTGGGGTTTTGCTTTGGCTTTGGCTTTGGCTTGCTTGTCTGTGCATTTCTTGCTACACAAAAAATAACAATGTGCAATGTTTTGCTGGGTTTGGGCATGTTTTTTTTGATATTTTATAGACTGGCTGGTTGCCTGGTTTTGAAATAAGTGGATCATTGGCAATTTAATGAGACATCTAATTTTGGAAGGAAACTGAAGTAAGTTTACCTTTGTTTCTTGGGAGGAATGAATGGGTGAGGATATCAAGTGATTGAAGAAGAAAGGGCGTGTAATGAATTCATACACCATTAAGTGGGACAGCAGTGATAAATGAGCACAATGTTGACCATATGGTTTTAAAGTATTCAAGAAATAATCTGGTGGCTCACTGAGGAGGAGGAATAAACTACTTGTAGAACAAAGATAAATTATTCATATAATGCTGTTGGTTCCTGTATAATTAATAAGTGGTCTAAGATATAATCAAATTGAAAGCCTTAGCATCAAAAAAAAAAAATTGAAAGCCTGATATAAAAGTCTGAAACTTAATTGAATGTCATCAATTTTTCTAAAATGTTTCCTGCTTCCTCACTAAAATTTTCCATTAGAGGTATGCCATAACCGTTCCTTATGTATGCATCTAAGGTCTCTATCTGCCCGAAATGTGGTGGCAATGGTGAAGTCATTTCTGAATTTTGTCGAAAATGCGCTGGTGAAGGGCGGATTCGTGTGAAGAAGAATATTAGAGTCAAAGTTCCGCCAGGCGTTAGTGCAGGCAGTATTCTCAGGGTGGCTGGAGAGGGTGATGCTGCTCCGAGAGGGTATGTTAATGAACTGTTATTTGCATCTTCTAGCTTCGCTATTTTCTTTTTCTATTTCTTAGTAACAAACTTTGAACTTTGTGTAAACATTTTCTGTATGTTAAGCAAGCAAAAATTTCATTAAGTTTTTGGTAGCTTTTTTGAACACATACATGAGCTGGTAGTTTTTCCCCTTCTTTTATTTGCCACTCCAACTGTTATGGCTGCTATTGACATCTCAAACAATTTTGAAGTTCAACTCTTCACTATGTGCTACTGGTAGGAGGGACTATTGAACAGACATGTGAATATGATGTTAGAGTGGAAAATCAAGTAGCAGTTTCAGTACCTACAAGTCTTTATGACCTTCCATTTCTCTCTTGTTTCTTCTCTTGTTCATTTTTCTGGAACAGCACCATCCACGCATTTATAGTGACGGTACTTTTCATTCAAAAGACTTTACTCTTGGTACCTTCACATTAGGAGATTGACGGTATGTAATGACTTTTCCCAGTTCTAAAGACATGAAATTATGTTTCTGCAGTGGCCCACCTGGAGATCTTTATGTGTATCTTGAGGTCAAGGAGATACCAGGAATCGAAAGGGATGGCATAAATCTCTGCTCAACACTGTCTATTAGCTATGTTGATGCAATACTGGGGACTGTTGTTAAGGTTACATTTTCTTTCTTTTACTCATCATAAACTGCCAAATCCATTTTATATTTGCATGATGTAGAGATTCTGTAAACTAGCCAGTATCTTGTCGCAGAAAATTGAGAAAACTATCTTCATCTATGTGGTATTTATGTAACATACTGACTTTTGTGACATTTGAGTTGCCATCTCAATGTAATATCTTGCATCCAAAACAGGTAAAGACAGTTGAAGGAATAAGTGAACTTCAGATCCCACCTGGTACACAGCCTGGTGATGTGCTGGTTCTGGCAAGGAAAGGAGCACCTAAACTAAATAAGCCATCCATACGTGGTGATCACTTATTTACAATCAAAGTTAGCATACCAAAGCGTATAAGGTATGATTTCCTCATACAGTGGCTCAACATGATTGTTAATCAAGTATCTTTACTGTTGATAGTAGGACTACCATTCAGTAAACTCAAAAAATATTGAAAATTTGCTTGTCTGTGACCCATTTCTCTTTAGCTTGTTTGGAGTTTGTACGTTTTTTTTTTTCTTCTTTGCCTCATGACCTCGAATAGTTTCTCTTTAACATTTCAGAACATATACCAAACATTAATATAGATATTGTAATAGACTTGTTCACTGTAATGAACTCCAGCTCCTACTGATCCGTTGCACTTTTAGTAAGATCTTTTTATGCTGTACGTATATTAATTTCTTAAGCCTAACTACACAATTTCCTCTCATGTTTACAGTTCCAAGGAACGTGAATTGCTTGAAGAACTTGCTTCTCTCAGTGACACTACAGGCACTAGATCACGGACTCGCCCCAAAACTCAGCCTGCAGGTAAGCTATTCTTTGAACTAGGGAACAATATCTTACTTTCCAGTTGATGACATTCTGCTAACTTACTTTTCAAACTAGTGATGTAAATTTGTAAAAATTTTAATATCTGAATAAAGTTAATGAGCACAAGTAAGGGATTTTTGCTCATGGATGGAGTGAAGATGTATCATCTGTGACTAACATACAAGATATTTTCTTGTAATTCTAAGAAGCTGCTCTCCGGGATTTTGCAAAATAATATTTACCATTGTATTTTGCTTCTGTAGCTAGAGGTAGAGAACCTGAGGTGGAAAAGGTTGCGGAGAAAACTGAGGAATCAGGAGATCAAACTGATGTTTGGCAAAAAGTTAAAGATTTGGCAGGGTATGATTCCCATGCTCACGAACATTTTATGTATGCTTTCTGCAGTTATAGTTCTGGTTGCTTGAGGTTCAACTCTTATTTTTGCATCTTTATTGGAGCTGTTCTTAGTAGCCTGAAGAAGATATTAGCATGTTGAGCCTCATAACTTTCCCTCTTTCGTCTATGTTTCCTTTACAGTACCTAAATTTCATTAACTAAAAACATATGTGGAATTGGCAGGTCTGTTGCAAACAGCGCTCTTAAATGGCTGAAAGACAACCTTTAAACTTCCAGTGTTCGGTAGGTGACTTCCAAAGCCAACTGTGTCTACCTTTTCTTGTTCCACCTTAGCCACAGATGTTTTATACCAATCAAGAATTGGAGCAAGCTCTCATCTGCTTCGATATCTTTGATATAGATAACTGTTAGCCATGAGCTGGAGAAATGCTTCAATGGCATCCTATTGTTGGAGATTCTTTCATTTTTTTCATTCCCCTTGTAAATCTTCAGTATTTGGAAAGTATAAATGAACCTCTCCAATTGTTGTAAGTCATGCTTGTCAGCAGAGGTCGTGGTAAATTGGTAATAGCGATAAAACGAGTAATTTTCATTTTCTGGACGGCTGAGTATTATGAGGAATGTATGCCTTTATCTCTTTTGTCTCGCCCGGATTCTGATCCTTGTTAAAGAAGGTCAGGAAATTGTTGTCAGTTTTCTTACTGGTTTTATGATTCAACTGGATCTAGTGATCTAGAGATAAAGAAAATACAAGGACTCAGGGATTGGAACTTGTCTGTCTTTGAAGAAACTTGTGATTTCAATATTCCAACTTCAAAGATCCACACTAGAAAACGGAAAAAAGGCCTGATATTGCATATCATGCGGCCCATTACAATACTTAACCAAGCTTAAGAAGAGGAGCACATGCCATGAGAACCCGAAACTAACCTGAACTCCAAGTAAACAAGAACTACGAGAATGCATTTCCCTCCATAGACATTTGCTACTCTTGGCGGCTTTGGTTGATCAGAAGCACAATGGCCACAATGACAGGAGTTGAGATCATGATCAGGGCAACCAGGATATTGGGTCTTGTTATCTCCGGGAAGAGGATGCTTCCATACTTTATTACAGCCGCACCAGCAACCGAACCAACTCCCAGTTTCCATATATAATCCAAATCCTACGACATATAGCAACATTTAGGGAAAGGTTACAGGTTTGAGGATGATAGAATAGGCATCACATAAGAAATGATGAGGAATTGAGCTACATCTCTATCCTGTACCAATTCCAACAGTTCCCATGAAATTTCATCACCTAAAGCCACAATCTTTCTTAGCCTTGTCATTTCCCTAAAAACAATCTAAACTTCATTCATTAACCACCTCTTTCATCTTTCTTGAATTCTGGTTGATTAGAGAGACCAAGACAGGAGGGAGAACAAGTACTACTAGAGATGCAACGAAGTCAATTTTTTGGCAGTTACCTGAGAGACGCCATTGTTGTCATTTGTTGTGGAGCTCTCATCTTCACTTCGAGAATTGGAAGCCCGAACACCAAAAGACCCTTTTGGCCTGGCATTAGATAAGATATTCCTGGAACCATTGAGCCTCATTTTCTTGGGTTTCGATAGCTGGTCATGATGATACGAGTAGTAGCAGAGAATATGAGCTCTAGTTGTTATAGCAGACAAAGCCATAATAAAGACTTGTTCTTGAGTCTTCAAAGTCCAGCCTTTTTTCTGGTTTCAGTATGGATTGAGAGAATTCAGACAGAACCGAAAATGGTCCAACGATGTATAGCTACGGTCTGCGAGCTTAGTCGTGGAAAGAAGAACTGAAAGATTTGCCTTTTATCTTGAGGATAATGTTGTCATTATCTCAGTTGTGTCTTTTTTTCTCTTTCCTTTTAACTAATTTAATTTTTCAAATTTCACCCAAATTAATTAGAAAAAAATAATATGCAAAACACACTATAAGGTCCTTTTATGGAAGCAAAATACCAAAACGACAACACACCCAATCCATTTGCACAAAGCCCCAGACGACATGTAACTTTCTTAAATTAACAGTTCCTTCGTCATTTACAGTTCGAAATGAGGCAACAAAACAACCAAAAGAAACGTAAAACTTAGTTCTTCAGCATTTCCAATCCTTTTCCTTTCATTTTCAACAAACCCTAACCCCATAAAAAATATCTTCTTCTTCTTCCCCTTTCTCCCCTCAATCACAAAAACCCTAATCGAAATCTCCGACCAAACCACCGCCGGCCAAAATGGTGTTGGCACAGTTAGGCGGGAGCATATCCCGCGCAATCCAGCAGATGAGCAATGCCACGATCATCGACGAGAAGGCATTGAACGACTGCCTCAACGAGATCACTCGAGCTCTCCTCCAAGCCGATGTCCAATTCAAGCTCGTCCGCGACATGCAGACCAATATCAAGAAGATCGTCAACCTCGACGACCTCGCCGCTGGCCACAACAAGCGCAAAATCATTCAACAGGTTTATAATGAAAACCCCATAGAGAAATGGAAAACTGCGGATAAAAACCCATCTGTCAAGTTTGGTTCTTTGAGAGGTTTTAGGAGTGTTGGGATTAAACCCACTTGTCAAATCCGTTCGTGGGATTGTGTTGATTTGTGCGAGTTTTGGGTCATATTGAATTTGATTTGGTTGGGAGCTTTCGTTTAGATGTGTGGGCTTAAGACTCCATAGATTTGTGCGCAACTTACTATATTTAAGTATTGGCTCTGCTTGCCTGATTCATCTACTGATCATGAGATGCTTTTGTTTGCCCACAGGCAATATTCAATGAGCTCTGCAAAATGTTGGATCCTGGAAAGCCATCGTTTACTCCTAAGAAAGGGAAACCTAGTGTAGTCATGTTTGTTGGTTTGCAAGGTATGAAGATATCCAGTGTGATCATTGCTGTAGTCATTTTGATAATTCAGAAACAGCGAATGGAAGTGCGTGTTTGGTCTTGTGAAGGGTGGAATGTCTTTTTGCCTTATCAATGCAAATTTGATGCTATCTTTCTGTTGGTCAAATGATGAGATATATGTTTTCTTGAGCATCCTTTATTTCTCGTTGAAAGTCATGGGTTTGCTCCATCTAACGAATTGTGCCCCGATAATTTTCAGGGTCTGGGAAAACCACAACATGCACAAAGTATGCATATTACCATCAGAAAAAAGGTTGGAAGCCTGCTTTGGTCTGTGCAGATACATTCAGAGCTGGTGCTTTTGATCAGCTGAAGCAGAATGCCACTAAGGCTAAGATTCCATTCTATGGAAGGTAATTCCATTCTTTTTTTTTTTTCTTCTTTTGGGCACTCTTAACCTCTGTTCATTGCGATCAATTGATAAAGGGTCACCTATACCACGCAATCAACATTTTTGTGCTTCATTTTCTCAAGTAACTTGTGGCTTCTTGCGACAGCTACACAGAGTCAGATCCTGTCAAAATTGCTGTAGATGGTGTGGACAGATTCAAGAAAGAAAACTGTGATCTAATTATTGTTGATACAAGTGGGCGTCATAAACAGGAGGCAGCGCTGTTTGAAGAAATGCGACAAGTTTCTGAAGCAACGGTATCTTCTGATCTTAATTTCTACTTTTCCCCTTATACTCAATGTAGTGGGTTCTCATTCCTGCTCCTTTTTTTGGCTTTTGTCCTGTCAGAAACCAGATCTTGTTATTTTTGTCATGGATAGCAGTATTGGTCAAGCTGCATTTGATCAAGCTCAAGCATTTAAGCAAAGTGTTGCAGTTGGAGCTGTGATTGTGACAAAGATGGATGGTCATGCTAAGGGTGGTGGTGCTCTTAGTGCGTAAGTATTGATGTGGTCCTTTTAGACTGATTTCGGTGTTCCTTTTTTGTTTGTAAATCTTTCTTCAAATGATTTATTCAAAGTCATCCAGTGTAGTTATTACTTGTGACCACCTACTTCAAAACATTTTCGAATTTGCAGCTATTGAGTTGCCATACTTAGTGTGTTGTTCGGATAGCATTGCCTGGGCTCTTATTTTGATTTTGTTGACATATAAGTTATTTTGTCAAGGAGATAAAAATTTTTGTTCTAGATTGTGAATGAACAAGTTGTAGATTTCTGCGTTTGTATTCTTTGCTTTATGACTGATTACTATTTTCCCATGCCATGTGCAGTGTTGCAGCAACAAAGAGTCCAGTCATATTTATTGGGACAGGAGAGCACATGGATGAGTTTGAAGTCTTTGATGTTAAACCTTTTGTTAGTCGACTTTTAGGTATGAAACTGCCTCTTTCGCAGGAAGTTATTTGTTTCACAATGTTCTTTGACCTCTAAATCTACTTGAAATGTTTGTTATTGTTTTAAGTATTGACACAACGATGGTGTTCCTCGTAGGCATGGGTGATTGGTCTGGATTTATGGACAAAATTCATGAGGTTGTTCCTATGGATCAACAGCCTGAGCTTCTTCAAAAACTCTCAGAAGGAAATTTTACCTTGAGAATTATGTATGAGCAATTTCAGAATCTGCTCAAAATGGGTCCCATTGGACAGGTTTGCATTGCATATTTTGTTATATTCATTATGTTTTTGAGTGCCCTGTATCAGCATTTAATGTGTTGAGGCAGTACTTAGATTCAGTTTCTTGCCTTTACGTTCGAGTTTTCCACGGTAACTCCTTGGTTATTTCCCGCTGTATCTACAATGCTGACTGAAACCTTTTGCTATCTGTTATGCTTTCTTCCATCTTCTCCCCTTTTCATCGCTCACTTGGGCCGTGCTCTCCTTTTTAATAGTTTCATGGATAATCTTCTGTAGGTATTTTCGATGCTTCCTGGATTCAGTGCTGAACTAATGCCAAAAGGTCGTGAAAAGGAAAGCCAGCAAAAGATTAAGCGCTACATGACCATGATGGATTCAATGACAAATGAAGGCAAGTCAATGCCATCTTATCCGACTTGTTTGCAATGTATAGCATGTCTGCTATATTCTAACTTTCCTCGGTTTCTGGTCTTGGATTATTACTTGACGTTATTGTGTGCTCCTATTAACGAATTCCTGCTCTATTGCAGAGTTGGATAGCTCAAACCCAAAGCTTATGAATGAGTCACGTATGATGAGGATCGCACGGGGATCTGGCCGCCACGTTAGGGAGGTGATGGAAATGCTCGAAGAGTACAAACGTCTTGCTAAGATCTGGAGTAAAATGAAGGGACTCAAGATTCCAAAGAAGGGTGAGATGAGTGCCCTCTCCAGAAACATGAATGCACAACACATGAGCAAAGTCCTCCCCCCACAGATGCTCAAGCAAATTGGTGGCATGGGTGGTTTGCAAAGTTTGATGAAGCAAATGGGTTCTGCCAAGGACATGATGGGAATGTTTGGTGGTGGGGACAAGTAATGCATGATCACAACTGCAGCAGGTTGCAAAACTTGAACATCACCTGCCCAAGACTGGAGAGCGCATTCTGGTTACTCGAGCGAAGGCTACTAACAGTTCTGCACATACTCATTCGTAGAGATTTAAAGCATTTGGCTCGATTTCCTTTCTTATCCAGTGGTTTTATCTTGTGACTTTACCTTTTAACAGCTTAGTTTGCTTGAGGTATATGTACCAAGTCAATGGAAAAAGGGCAGAAGGAAAAAAATGTTTACTAGATTTCAGATCATCAAGCATATAAGTTTGATTGTTAAAAGAAACATGCTACTTTGTTTCTTAAATTTGACGCTCCATCTTGTATACTTCATCGTTTGTTTCTACAAATTTCATGAATGCCACAGTTGATTTATCATTACAGAATTGCCGGCAGGCACAATATAATGGTGGATTGCAGAATTAGTTAAGCTGAACTGCAAATTTACAATGCAATTAGCGGTTGTATTTAGAACTATGGCAGTAATTGGTTCATCTTGAATCACGTGGATTCATCTAATCCCCAGTTAGTCAATATTGGCATTTTGATTACGGTGAATATCTAATCGAAGCTCCATAACAACATTTAACAGATTAATAGCTGCTAATTACAATGTGATTTATTAAGTCGAAGGATGTACACAGTCCAAGTATCCAGCCATATCACCTTTCTAAGAACTTGCTTAAAACAGTTTTTCTTGAAGGGGTTTCCGCTTCTTCCTTGTCATCTTTATCAGGCTTCACTTGTGCGCTCATAATAGCAGAACGAATAAGTGAGTTGACTTGCATCCTTAAGCCAGCATTGTCGATGAAAATTTCAGTGAGCATCTTTCTCAACCGATCGTCTGTCGCATTTCTTTCTTTCTTACCGCTTGTTGCATCCACTTCCGCCACAGAATCTTCAACATCTTGTGCCAGGAGCTGCGCCTGTACGAAATAACCCATAATCAATGTTCACAAACTTTGTAGAAAGAAGGCGTTAGATAGAAAGGAGCACATGTGAAGCTACAGGAAGGCACACAACTTAGTCCTATCCGCAGCATCATCAAATGAGAACATAAATAACCATCCAAGCAGCGAGAAGGAACCATCTAGATATTCAGAGTGAGAAGCCATGCAAAGGTTTCTCATCCAGTTTTGTTGGATGAACAAGGAATGGAAGTTACCTCTGCAAGGAGGAGGCCAATTCGGTTGTCAGATGTTGTCAAGAGATCTATGGTGTCAGATGCTGTTGGACTGTCCACAATCACTTTGTCTTCCTCTTTGACAAGGAAGTTAACACTGCATTCTCGAAGCCTATCTCGAAGAAATTCACACTCGCGCAGTAACTTCACATTGGCAGCAGATGCAAGCTCCAATCTTTGCTTTTCCTTTTGAAGAACCCTCTGGAAAGAGAAGAAAAGACATGGATCAAAAGCTTGCATTTGATGAGTAACCAAAAAAACAGCTTGCATTTGATGAGATTTTCTCCAACAAATAATTCATTACGCATCCTAAACTATTATGCAGAAATCTCCTAAGTTTTACTCAAGTCATTTTGGATAAGTACACAACCAAGAAACTTGACTTTTTAAGGATATAAAGATCAGTAGAGTAAAACCTGATGGCAGAAAAAGATGCTGCTATAATGGTTAACTACACAGATACTGCAACTCAGTCCACATTTCACTATATAAGAAAAGATAACAATTTAGACCATGTTCCACGAGAGAATAATCACCTCCACTTCTATCTTATCTTTCATCAAGCGGCTAAGCTCTTGTTTCAGTTCTGACTGAGAACCTCGAAGAGCTCTGACCTCTTTAACCAGAAGCTTTACATCTGCTTTTGCCTTCAGCTCCAACTCATCATTGTCTTTTCGCAATTTTTCAACCTCTTGTCTAGCAAGATCCAACTGCTGCATCAACATTTCCTTCTCATGAAGGACTGAATTCTTTTCAGACTCTTCAAATGCTTTTGCATCCTGGAATGATCACACAGATTACGTACTATTACTTATTAAGATTTCATATAATCCAATACACTAGATAGAGAATACTTTGGATGATATACCTGTTCAGATTTCAGTTTCAGCTCCATCTCCAAACACTGCCTGCGGAGTTCCTCCACATCCCATTGCACTTGAGTAAATCTCTCCCTTTCAAGCAAAACTGCCTGTTGCATGTTTTCTTTGCAGTTCTCTCTGGTAGTCTCAAGATCCAACTCCAAATCTTTGACCTACATAATGAAATCCTATAGATCAGTTATACAAGTATTGAAGCAGCCCAATGTCCCAAAGAGCCATGTATTATCTTTAGTAGACATGGCCAAGAAATAAATTCAGAGATAACATATCGAGGACACCATTGTTGAGTTAAGGAGATTCAGAAACAATTCAAGCAAAAATAGTTAATTGACCAGCGGATGAATTACACAATTAAATAGCAGGTGCTGCATAATCACATTGCACGCTAAACACAACAAAAGCATCAATGATAACGCCAGAAATTCATTTGATTCAAACATTGTCCATTATCCTTTTTCAAAAATTGTTGTAGCAGCACTACAGTTGGTGAACTACCACAACCTTTTGTTTATTTGGCCTTCATCAAACATGATTGACATTCCTTTTTCAGCAATAAACTAACAACAAAATGGGCGAACTTTTCTTGATTCAGTGGTCATGCAGACACCTATCAACTTGTATGGTTTCCAATAACCCAAGGGAAAGAGGGAGAGAGAACTAGAGACGAAGTCACAAGCTGTTCCAATAGAGGCAGAGCAAGTATTGCACGTGTATTACAACATATAAGCAAATTGGCTTTTGCTCTACAAGATCGAAGGAACCATAATTACCTTGATTGTCAGGTATTGCTTCACAGCATCTTCTTGATTCAATCTTGCTATAAGATCCTCCATGTCAGTTTTTGCTGTTGCTAGTCTCTGTCGCACAGCATTAAGAAACCTGTTCAGTTTGTGGCGTTCATCTGATGGAAGAGCAACAACCATGCCCTGAGGGAATTTTAAATTAAAGTTGCCAAAATCTTCAAGATGGTCATGGGAGTTGTCGCTGAATAAACTAGCCATCCCCAGGTTTGATATTTCACTCGCTCTAAGAGAACTCAAATCGCTCCCTATGCTCTCAGTGGACAGTCTTCGGACATGGCCATCAAGCCTCAGATACTCCCGTTCAGGAAGAGATTCCACCCCCTCCCCAAGTAAAGATTTCGCTTTAGAAATATCTTCAGCATGTTTATGCATATATGTGACACTCCTCTCACTTTCAACATGAGTTTTCTGACTGGAAAGCCTTTCCATGTCCTCTGGGATATGGGTTGCATCTTTAACAGATGTACCTTTAGTATCAATTATACTTGGTTCACAAGTTGAAGCTCCCATGCCAAGATTATAAATCTTATCTCTTCTGTTCCCAGGAGTTTCAAGCCCTGATGTCCCATCAAGGGAATCATTACCACGATCTGACACAATTGATGAACTACTTGCAAGAACAGAAACCTCTGAGTTTGTTTGAAGCAGGGATGAGGGAGCAATCTCACCAGTAGAAAAGGTAGCATCTGAATTTTGCTGATACACATCATCAAAATCTGGATAAAGAAACAGCACGTATTGTTTTGGAGATTACCATCATCCTTGTATTACAGCAATAGTTTACTGTAAGGTTGAAGCATATAAACATAACATTATTTTCAGGATACATCTAGAGACACCTACGTGACCTTGCAGCAGCTTCTAGCTCGAGAAATGTTCCAACTGGTGCACTTCTAGATATGTCAATGTCAGATAACAGTTTTTCCATCCAATCCTCCAGCGAAGATCTCCGCTGCAATATACAAACAATTTTGAGAATGTTATCAATGAATTTCTACAGAAAAATACCATCTTTCACATCTAGAATCTGAGACTCCAGACCATATAGCATTAGCAGACTTAAAAAAGATGCCAAACCATATACTGGATTTATGAATGAGTAGGATAACCAAATAAATGCTCAAGGAAAATCCAAATTTGTGAACAGACAGGCTAGGATAAGTTTTATTCCACCATAAACATTTAGAAAGAAAAATGACCAAGTTGAGAGAGAAACCCATAAACAGGAGTTCCATGACAACGCAAAGCAGGCTAATGAAAAATAACTCTTTATGATGGGCAAAAGCAGCCACACAATGACACAGAATATAAAACCAGCAATAAGTACATACTGGACATGCTGCAATCAATACTGTTGGGATAGAGACAAAAGGAATACCTACCTCTTCCAGCAACTCCATACTTTTCATTCTCAACATCTTCCTTGGAGGAGCAGGAGGAAGAGTTTTCTGGGGAAATGCCTTCTTAACCTACAAATATTATTGTCAGCAAACCGAAAATCATTATAATCAAATTGGAAGTATCTGATGCAGCGATTACAAAAGTAAACACAACTCTTAGCAGTAAAAGTTCATTGCACAGCTCACTCACTTCAGAGAACAACTGTAAGAAGTCACTAAATCTTCGCAATAGCCCTCGGATGGTAGTGACGCCATCTGGCGATTGTATGCCAACTTGAACTCGGTATAACTATCCCCAAGAAAGTAAAACGCACTTAATGAAGAGCAGGGAAAAATATATGATTGATTGAATGTCACTAATAACACGACCTAGCTCTGTCCATGAGCAGCCAAATATATACAAAGTCAAATGTATTAACCTACTACTGTTAAGAGGGAAAAATTATACCGCCACAGGGCCTGACCCTCTTGATTGTGGTTGAAGAATCCAGGAAGGAATTGAAACACAATAACTCCATCCTGTACTATGGTCGTGCGGCCAGACAGAGTCCCGCCCATCCTGCATTGGCAGATTGGAAGATATAATACTTATATACAAGATGATCCCGCAACAAAGTTGCAAGCATTTGCAAACATAGTTCCATAGAAAATTAAATACCCTCTACAATTCTGCTTTCCATTGCATAAATGAACAGCATGTAGAGAAGATCGAAATACAAGCCCTTACTGAATCCGAGTTCCCTTCACTATACTTCAAAAAGCTATGATCATATTGAAGGGACATGTGAACAGCCTATAAGTTCTTCTTTTATCTCCAGCTCTTAAACTACGGGCACCACAAATTCTACCAATTTATCAAGTCTAGCATTAAATTACCATACTTTGATTTTCGAATCAAACTGGGCATAGAAAGATAGGTTCCTGTGATCAGAAGTACTCCTATGAAGTGTAAAACTAACTGCTTTAAAAACAGTGAAGACGAGGAAAAAACTAGGTGAATGTACAGGAAACCAAAATAGTGTTGTCTTCTTCAAGGATTAAAACGAAACAGCAACCAGAAACCAAGCTAAGCAAAACCACCAAAAACTATAAAAACAAAGGAAAAAGGAGGCAAACCCATTTGCGAGGAGGGGGACTCCAGTCCATCCCCAGAGGCAGAGGGGAGGTGCCATCGTGGCGGTGCCTAGGCGGGCTCTTCGGCTTTGGAGAAGAAGCTCTTGTGGAAATTGAAGAGGAACTTGTAGATGATGAAGATGAACGGTGGAGATAGTGAGAAACGGACACCGGTACGAGGAGCGGATCCTCGGACAAGTTGGCGAAGTCAAAGAGAGAGAGATCGTGGGTGTATATGTTCATGTTTGTTTCTCTGCTGTCTAAATTGTTTCTAGTTTCTGCTGTTGTCTGTTCGAGTCCCCGGTTTTGCTCTTGTTCGAAGATGATTTTTTTACTATTCAATTTTGGTCCACTGTAAGTTTTGTAAGTAAATCTTGTTTTCATGCATTTTTACCATTAGAATGTACCATTTTATGAGTTTTTTTCTCGTGAGATCCAGATATACACTTGTCATTGGGATCAATTTCCTGTCTACTTGAGATTGGTCACACCAAAGACATAAACATAGGTGTCTTTACCTGTTGTTTGGATAGGTAGCGGTTTCCTGAAGAATGAAAAGGATGACAAATGAATGCACTAAACTCTCCTACCAGTCAAACTATTTGTTCAACAGAAGCAGCTACGCTGCAGCTGCTATAATAGATACAGTGCAAATAAAAGGAAAATACAAACACCATTATTTGTTAGTCCTTTTTGGGTAACATTTTCTATGGTGGTACATTGACTTGGGCCACTTGGCTCACTTCTCCTTTACCGGGGCTATGTTTTGTACCTGAGGACCAACTGGTTTTGCAGTATCCTTCTTACGCGAACATCAACAGAAGATGTACAATAAGCACGTTCTAGCATGTGAAGGTGAAGGCTGTGTACAGTTACTTGTAATCTTTTCACTTCTTGTTGTCCCGGATTCTGGTCGCATATCTACTCTCGCAAGGAAAGTATGACACTCTGGTGGTGTACTGTGTACTGATATTATGATCTGCTGATATAATTGCTACCTATTGACTTGCAATGTACTCTATGCCTCTATGTATAAGTGTGCCTTCGCTGCTACTTGTAAAATTCTTCGTGAGAGGTAACCACTTCTGTTCAAGAAATAAGCGAGTTAATTATAATTCAAGTCATGTCATGCTTTTCCACAGCTTTCTTGAACTTCTTCTGCTTTGACCTCTTCTTCCTTCTCTTAATCTGGTGTATATGCATAGAAGGTCAAGAAAGCTGTGGGAAAACATGCCAAATCTTGGGACTTTTTTTATGTGCATTGTGATTTCTTGCCTATTACTGCTTCATGGCAGCATACATTTCTATTCGGCTTGCTTACCATATAATATATGTGATTCTGTTTCTTTTTCTTCTTTTGCATTTTGAAGCACAATGCAACCTAATGATTACCATCAAAATCTACATAATCTCGCACACATCCCCCTCTTAGCTTACAGGCACAGTAGCAGGTCAATTTGAAGCAATGAACCTATATTAGAACTTAGAAGTCCATATTAAACACAACCCAATTTGGGTTTCTGGTCTCTTGAGTCTTATACTTCAAATTTTTAAGGCCTAATCCTTTGCCTCTTTCGGCCCTAGCCCTTGTTTCTAAGGTCCAACAATGGGTTCATTTCCTTCCAGCGGATGATCTTAACTGGACTGCCAAAGCTAGATACGGTGAAGTGCAAGCCTCAAAGCTAATTAAAAACAGGTTCCCTTCTGCCTTCCAATTCTTCTTCACTTTTCCCCTGCGGCTTCTGGTTTCTGTTGGGTTGTGGAAAAAAAAACTGCACTTTGATATTGAAACTGAAGGTGATGCTAGAGAATCATTTCAAAAAGCACCAGTGGTCTAGTGGTAGAATAGTACCCTGCCACGGTACAGACCCGGGTTCGATTCCCGGCTGGTGCACTTTTCTCTTTTTCCGCTCATGCTCGATCTAAAATGAAACAAACTAATTTAGTACTTTTTTTTCCTTTTAATTTTTTTTCATGCCTAATATATGAATTTTCCTTTTTTTCACCTTTTATTTTTTTTTTACAAAAGCCTAACATATGAATTTTCGTCTGTAAATTTTTTACCTTTTTTGATACTTGTTGCGACAATGTAACCCCTCATAATATTCCTAGAACAAAACCCTTTTGTTAAGAAAAATTGACGGTCAAGATAATAATCCTAGGTCGGTGGGTTCAATCCAACCGCCATGCAGTGTACGGTACATGATATATACGATTTTTTTTTCTTTTTCTTTTTTGTTAAGGAAAAGCATTATATAAAGTTGATGGACCTTTCTATATATATATGAGTCCATATCCAACACTAATAGGACTCATATTCTTGGACGGTTTTACCCTTCCAATCCCAAAATTTAAGGCCTCGTACTCGAAATCGGTTACTTTAGCCCTAAGTCCTTCCTCTCTTGTTAGCCCTAGCCCTAGATCCTTTTATTAGGTCCAATAAGCGGCTCTTCGTTTTCCACCAGAACCTCCACAAAACTGGGCGTGGAAAGCTCGGGAGCTCAAGCCCTCAAAAGCCCAATAACAACAACAACACAACTGGTTCGTCTTCTACCTCCAAGCTCCTTGTTTTTCTGGTCTAAAAATATATATAAAAGCTTGAATCTTTTCGATGAAATATTCGATTATTAGGCAAACTATGAAAAACCCAATTTTGTTGGGTTCTGGGTTTTGGTTTTCTGTGTCTGTTTTATTGCGTTAAGATCTTTTATATTCAATGTATGAACTTTCCCGTTTGTTTCTAACCGGGACTGCAGGATTGTCTCACAGTGTGTGATTCTGGTGTTTCTGTGTTGTGTTGTTTCATGATTTTGGTTGTGTTTGGTTTCTGGGTTTTCGGTTTTGGAGTCTGGTTTTGTTGTTGTTGGTTTTCTTAGGTTGGTTTGGATGATATGCCTCTCGTGTATCGTAGAGCAGAGTTTATGCATCCTTCCCTCGGCTTTTTGTTGTTGTCGATTGCTAGAGTGGAAGATGGAGCCGATATACAGTGTCAGTCTGTATATTTAGCCAAATTGGGAGCTTATTTCTCGTTAAGGTTTCGTTTGTGTATATGTTTGTTTCCTTTGGTTTTGTATTCACCTTTTTCATGTTCAGTGGTTCTTTTGCTGGCGGCTGTTTAATTGTATCAGGGAATTCAGGATACAACAGAAATTTTAGATATTTGGGTTTCAACTTCCACATGGGACTTGCGCCTTACACCTGTAGTGGGCTTTGGGTTTTCTACGGCCCAGTTTTTGGATATCTTAGTTTAGTTAGTTACTATTCGGTTGTTGTGTCCTGCGTGTTTGTTTGCAACTGCAGCACTCTTATGTGTTTTTGGCTAACATAAGCATTTTCTTCCTAGAAGCTGCAAATATATGAAACAGAGTCGCTTTGTGGAATGTGATGTCTTTAGGTTTTAACCTCTTGATTTGTTTTTGGGTAGAATTTAACCTCTTGATTTGGGCAGGAAAGTTGATTTGCAACACTTGTTACACATAGGCCACCTGTGTGGGATTACATGTTCCATGCATCTTTGAACACAAAGATCTACTATGTAGTTTGAAAGCTAATCCCTGCTATGTAAAGAGTGAATTAAGCTTGCTAGTTTTTTCATCTGCTTTCTTTTATATATAAATGAATGTTTATAGGCTGCGAGGTTTCATCTGTTTTCTTTACCCAAAAACCCCCTTTGAGATGCCAGCCTTAATATTTGAGTTACTGCTAGCTTCCAAGAGATTCTGGAGTACTAACTACATACTTGCTTTTCTGTCATCATATGTTATAATCTAACAAGCCATTCTGGTGTTTTTTTGGGGGGGCTTAAAAGCCAGTCCTGCCTTGTATTGGAATCAGGTTTTCATTCTTTTTTTTTTTTGTTTTCTTTTTTTTTTTTTTTTCAAGCTCAATATTTCATAGTTTTCCATTTGCCATATTTCTTCCATCCTAATTGTGCATTTTTTTTGTGTCACAGGTTATACCTCATTGAAGTAGACTCCTTCCCAGTTTCAGCCATCATCACAGGATTACCTACTGATTATCATGAACCCCACCTCTGAGGTACAGGCTTATAAACCTAAGAGGAAGAGGTCAATGGTTTGGGACCACTTCACGGTTGAAGATGTGGGAGATGGTTGTACGAGAGCATGCTGTAACCAGTGTAAGAAATCATTTGCTTATATTACTGGTTCGAAGCTTGCTGGAACCAGCCACCTCAAACGACACATTGCTTTGGGAATCTGTCCGGTCAGCCGTCAGACAGATGCTTCATACCCCCCTCAGACAAAAACTGAACAACCACCTAAGAAGCGCCACCGAGTGACTCCTGTGTCCTCATATGTTCCCTTTGACCAGGGCCGCTGCAGCCACGAAATAGCTAAGATGATCATACAACATGAACATCCACTTCATATAGTGGAGCAACCTGCTTTCATTGATTTCATCCGTACTCTGCAGCCTAACTACAGTATGGAGAGTTCCAACACTATTCAAGGAGAATGTGTTTCTATCTAT
Source organism: Turnera subulata (assembly GCA_028386065.3). Classification (NCBI taxonomy): domain Eukaryota; kingdom Viridiplantae; phylum Streptophyta; class Magnoliopsida; order Malpighiales; family Passifloraceae; genus Turnera; species Turnera subulata. The sequence goes on along the minus strand of JAKUCV010001648.1, from coordinate 12,368 downwards.
TTCAAGGAGAAGCAAAATCTTCAGAATCTTGTTAATGGAATTCCAGGAAGGGTTAACGTTGCTTTGGATTATGCAACTTCAAACCAAAATATTGGATATGCTTTCCTAACAGCACACTTCATTGATGGTGATTGGAATATAAATCGTTGGCTCCTTAAAGTTGTCATGCTACCTTTTCCTGATACAGATTATGCCTTAAATCAGGCTGTTAGATCTTGTCTATCTGATTGGCATTTGGAGAAAAAGCTACTTAGCGTCACGCTTGACCAGTCATTCTCAAACGAAACCATTTCTGAAAATCTCAGAGGTCTACTCTCTGTCAGGAACCAGTTTATGCTCAATGGCCAGTTACTCAAAGGGAGTTGTTACGCTTGTGTTTTAAGTCGTCTTGCACTAGATGCTCTTGGATCAATGAAGGAAATCATTGAGAGGATCCGTGACAATGTGAAGTATGTGAAAACCTCAGAAGCAAATGATGAGAGATTTTCCGAGTTGAGGCAGCAACTTCAAGTCCCCAGCAGAAAAGACCTCTGTATTGATGATCTAACGAGATGGGACACTACATATCACATGCTTGTGGCAGCCTGTGAATTAAAAGAAGTTTTTGCTTGCTTGGACACCTGTGATCCTGTTTACAAGATAAACCCATCAATTGATGATTGGAAGAAAGTGGAAATTCTCTGCTCTTACTTGAAGCTTTTGTTTGATGCAGCTAACCGTCTAGTTGCCCCAACACCTCCACCTTCCTCTATATTTTACAATGAAGTGTCCAAAATCCAGGTGGAACTGGCACATGCAACCATGAGCAGTGATCCATTTGTTCGCAATCTGACAAAACCTTTGATGGAGAAGTTTGATGACTATTGGAACCAGTGCTTCCTTGTGTTGGCTGTGGCAGTTGTCCTGGATCCAAGATACAAACTAAAGTTTGTCCAGTTCAGCTTCTCTAAGATCTTTGGCGAGGATGGTGGTACATGGATCAAGATGGTTGACGATGCGATTCATGAACTGTTTCTAGAATATGTTACGCCAAATCTTCATCTATCAGAAAATTTAGTGGAAGGGGACATGGGCATGGTTCAATCAGAGATTCCTCAAAATATTGTTCTTCAACAGGATGGAGTGATGGAAGGAGGACTATTCCTTGATGTACACATTCATGATATTTCTTTTCAAGAGGTACACTCAGAAGGAGCGGCTCCTCCTCAACATACATACTCTCAAGGAGGACCTCCGGATGAGATGCATCCAGAAAAACTGGCCTTTCGACAATCACCTCTTCAAGAGATATATGTGCGGGCTCCCTCCGAAGAAATATCCGCTCAAAAAATGTACAGTGAAGAAGTGTGTTCGCGAGATCTATCCAACGAAGAGATGCATCCTAAGGAAGAGTATGTTCAACAAGTACCAGCTCAAGAGATACACGCTCAAGAAGTGCAGTTTCAAGGGATGGGAATTGACGTTCTCCCAGAAGTACATGCTGAAGAAATACCTCTTCAAGAGAAGCAAACTGAAGAACTGAAGTCTCAGAGAGTAGGCCATCAAGAGACACACATTATAAAAGTGGAGCCTCTAGACATGCAGCTTCAAGTGGTCCCCGAAGAGCTTCAATCTCAAGAAGTTCACTCTCAGACGCTACCTTTGGGTCCTTTGGAAGATGAGCTTTTGGATTTTGAAGCATATCTTTCTGAGCTTGGAAGTAGCCATCATATGAAATCTGAACTGGAATGCTACCTGGAGGAGGACCTTTCGCCCCGTTCCCAAGAGTTGGACGTACTAGAATGGTGGAGATCAAACCAGCTTAAATATCCAGTTCTCTCAAAGATGGCTGCTGATATTCTCTCGATACCAGTATCAACTGTTGCTCCTGATTCAGTTTTCAACACTGGCAACAAGAAGATAGACGGCTATAGGAGTTCATTGGATCCTTTGACCCTTGAAGCCCTTATTTGCACCAAGGACTGGCTGCAACGCGGACAGTAATTTCCAGCGCTACAGTGAATAAGGAACTTTTGAAAGTACATAGAGTACATGTCGACTTACGGAATGGGCATTTTTTCAAATTGGATTTTACCCCCTTATACAGTCTCCTCTAGTTCTATTTTTCTTATCATCAGAGGTTTATTGGTTGTTAGGCACGCCATTACGATATCTTAAAGATGTTGAGTTGGGATTTTGTTGTGTTCCCAAAGAATTCATTGTTAATACTAGTTTTGCTTTAAGGAACAAAAGCAATTAGTACTTGCTGTGGGTTTGGTTGATGACTTTCTGTGTTAAATGTTAATGCTTTCTCTTTAATAGGTAGGCTTGACGACCTTGTCAGGGAGTGGTATATGTCTCCCTATTTGCTATAACAACAGCACGCTTAGTCGTTTCCATTGTCAATTTTAGATGACATTGTTGTTTTGAGCTGTGGATCAGTATTATCTATAAATGACGAGTAACTTTTTGAAGCTACCAAAATAATAAACTTGGATGATGATGCCTCGTTGTATTCTATTAACTGTTTTTACTGTGACAAGGATTTAAAAGTACAAGCAATAAAATGGAGGAACAACATAGCATCAAACCACTAGGTGAATTGGTTATCAAGGCCAAGCATACACAAAAAAGGGGCAAAAAGAAACTCGACAGCTTTGTAAAGAGAGCATAAACAACTGAACAACCAGCCATCAGTTGGATCCTGGATCAAGCACAGGAAGCCTGCAATGCAAGCTGATTGATTTATCTGTTTGACGAGTACCCGGAATGAAGAATTGGAATATCACTGTCAAGCAAGCACCCTGAGGAGCAATACCATAGAAAGCACAGTCCGGCTTGGCCAAGTGACACTGAAGACTCTTGGAGAATTGCCTCACACTCACTTGCACAGACTGAGCATCTCCCCTAGAAATTGCCCTCTCCACCCGAGTCTGCGCACTCAGGTTTCGATCCTCGGATGGAGCTGCCGCTTTGTCTCCAATGACCAACAGTTTACGGAATTCGGCACCAAGTGTGATCAAGGAAGTCGAAATCTGCACATGAAGATCACCATACTTGCTTATAGACACATTCAGCAAATCCCCCACATGCTTCATCCTATCCACAAAGTTCTGCAACTGGTTCAAATCCGGAACCTGCACCAAAGTCTGCGGCAAATCCTGAGCCGCATCCAACGCAGCCTGGAGCTCCAGAACCTGAGCTCGAGACAACGGTTTCGAGATGGGAACGTCTTGTATAACCGCAGACTTATACCCTTTGGTCTCGAACGTGAGAAAAGGCAGCGCCTGTGTGCAATTCGGCGGCAGCTTCTTCACCAGCTTGATCTGGAGCCGGTTCGCGGTGGGCCCGCCGCTGCCGAACTCGCTGCAGATGCTGACGCTGCTCCGAACCGCGCGGTGGAGGAGCGTGATGTCCACGGCGAAGGCGATGCGGTCCTCGTTCTGGCTGGAGATCCTGTAGTCGTCAAAGAGAGCCTCTTTGCGGAACTGAGCCACGGATTGGACCCCGTCTCCGCTGAGGAGGTTGTGGAGGAAGAAAGCGTGGTCTCTGGTGAGGAAGACGTGGCAGATCTTCCCCATTTTGTCCAGAGCCGGCAAGAACCTCCTCTCCAACAGCATAACCCCGTTCTCCGTGAGAAACGCCTTAAACTTCATCGGAAATCTGTAATCAATTACTCCTCCGGGTAAACGAATCGGAAACAAGCAGGAAAGCAGGGAAAAATCTACGAAACATTCAATTAAAATCAACAGTAAACAGTTAGACCTAATCAGCGAGAGTGGAGGAAGCTTACCAGAGAAGTTTTGAAGACCGCGCCAAAATTGTTGGGGAAGGAGGGAAATGAGAATTGGGGCGATTTGGGGGTATATATAGTACAGATTTGGAAAAAATGATTTGGTTTCAGGGGCATATGCGTAATTTCAAGCCCTTCATATCATGTTTGTGGGCCGAAATGGGATATAACTAACTCCCTGCTTAGGCCCAATTGATTTTCCATTTGGGTTGCTTTTATGTTGATTTACCAGCCCAACATGTGAATTGTACGGAAAATCAATATTATGGAAAGTAAATCACAGTTTATTACTAATAAAGTTCTTCTCCAGCACTGGTTTTCTTTGTCAGGCAACAATGAGATTTCTTGTACCAACATCTTGAAGTTGCTAAATAAACCCTCTTAATTATGAAACATCATCAATACAAAGGACAAACCCTCTTTTTCTATGTACATTAACTTTTAGATATCAAGTAAGCTAATCTGATGAAGGTAATGATGCCTGGTTCTCAGCAATATGTAGCTTGTTCAATATGTCATGCAAAGCTTCGAGAGTAGTCATGTAACGATCTTGAGACTTCTTCCCCTCTTCTACAACTTGGATGACGCGTCTGTACAAATGGTCATACCTGTGAACTGGGTTGCTGGTGTCTATATCGCTGCATCGATGATCAAGAACATAAGACCGGTTTGTATCCTTCCTCCATCGCCTAAGAATGTACTGGCAAGGTATCTCCTCCAAGCCATTTTGGTTAAGAACACTCAGTGCATGCCTGCACAAATATCCCTTGAAGTTGAACAGTCCACAGATGCAAAGAACGTCCATTTCCGATGCGTTGTACAAGACCTCGAAATCCCTTGTCTCCTGTCGATTCCCCTCCACTTCAACTTGTTCCTTGACGATGTAAGTTAACACCGGGCCATCGACATGCATCTGTCTCGTGCTAAAACAGGAGCACATGCCCTCCACCTCCTTCTTAAACCTCTTCAGTATTTCATTCGTGTACAGTTTCGAGAGATGCAGCTCAAAATAGCTTCTTGACTGTAGTATAAAACTAGAATTCCTCGAATCCATATCTGCCATGGCTTCAAGCTGATGGCTGGCCTGTACAGCTTGATCGTACTTGTCAAGAAATTCCTTCAAAGGCGTTTGTTTATTCAGATAGCTTTCAAAAAATGAAGCAGCAGTCTCGTTTTGCTGCATGGCAAACATCCCTGCTAAAAATGTGTCCTTTAAATAAGCTGGAACGCATCTTTTCCTATCTTCATAAAACTTTTGGATCCACTTGTGATCCCTTAGTTCATATCGTTGGACCATCTCCTCCCAAGCTGCTTCAAACTCCTCAGGCCTCATGAAGTAATAAACAACTTTGCTCAAGTCTATTTTTATAGCTTCAAGCTCATGTAATTCTCCCAAATTCTCTGGAAACCTTTGCATGATACGTGATAGATGAAGACAGTGAGAAGCTTTTGGGAAAACATCAATAACAGCAGCTTGCAAGGCTCCACAGTGGTCAGTGATGATAGCCTGTGGAGGGCGTCCTAACATGCATGTAAGCCATGCCCTCAACAACCATATATAGGATTCAAGAGATTCACCAGAAAGTAAACCACAACCCAATAGAATGGTTTGTCCATGGTGATTCACTCCCGTGAATGACACCAGTGGCACTTCAAATTCCTCTGCTAAGCAGGTAGTGTCAATTGCAACTACATCACAAAAGTAACGATATGCAACCCTAGATCTTGCATCAGCCCAGAACAAATTCCTCATACATCCTTTCTCATTAAGATCTACCACATAAAAGAAGTTGGGATCCATCAACTGCAAGCGGCAAAAGAAATTTTGAACAGCTTGTGCATCACCTTCTTTAAGCTTCAACTGACTGTTTCGAAGACATTTATTACCTGACTCTCCTCCATCATCTTCTACATCTTCATTGCCCTCAGCATCTACAACCACCGTGCGAAACAATCTGACCTTCTGTACTTCTTCAGGAGCATCCAGTTGCAGTGCTCGTTTGGTCCCAGCGCCCATAAGTTTATGGGATTTATAGAATTTTCCACTTGCTGGGCTTATTAAGTGATTGTGCTCAAGCTCAACTTCAATAATTCTCCACCTTTTGTTTTCCATCAACCTGAACTTTATCATTGCTGGACAACCAGTTCTTGTTTCTGGTCTTGGGCGATTTGCTTCGCTTTTCTTTTTGAAACCTGCACTGCTGCAACTAAGTTTTCCTCTATATCTTTCTTTACCTTTTCTATACCAAGTATTACTCACTCTAACCCCAAATCCCTGTTCCTTAGCGTAGCAGTTGTAAAAATAATACACATCCTCATAGGATTCAAACTCCATTCCAAGGGCTGGAGGCAGTGGATTTTCTCCTTGGATTACTCCGGTCCGACCAATGAATTCGGTCATTGCACAGTCCCCTTCAATCTCAAATCCATCTGCATCATCGTCGGCTGCAGGCTCAGTGTTCAGGGACGCTTCTTCCATCTACAAACAGGAAGAAAACATTTGAAAATAATTGAATTCATGAACTATAGCTACTAGGAGAAGAACAAAAAACACCCTCATGAATACAACCAAGCAATTTCTATCAAGGACTAGATATAACACTACTTCCTTCATGGTAGGTGTCAGCTTCTACTTTTACTTTATTCCCTCTATCTTATCCTTGCTTTTAATCAAAGACAACACATTCAGCTTCGAGATCAGCCTATTCTCATAGCGTTTATGAGGACAGCAAGGCCCACCTTGGCAGGATTGAAATCAATTCATGATAGTTATGAAAGAGAATGGCTACAAATGCCAATGAACAAATGAGGCATTACTCATGCAACCAAACGCAGCCCTCTTCAAGCGTAGCACTATCTACCCACAGCTTGGATTATTGATCCATGACATACTGCCATATCCATATGCGAGACACGGAAATTGAATAAATTATAACACAACTCAGACTTCTTACAATCAAAGATCACTAATAACATAGTCTTTAGTAAAAGCTTCAACAACTGCGATATCCGTTGGCGAAGTACCGCCACCAAAGACCTCACATAGAACCAAAAGCATGCAGCTTTTTTCAAGATACCAGCTACTTAGAGAAACCCACTAAGATTTAAACACAAAAACGATACTGGCCAGACAGTAACTGAAGTTTCCATGTGTAGTACACACGAAAAATGTTGAAACTTCGAAGTAACAGAATTATGTTGCAAAAAACAAACTCTTGACTTGGGATATACTGAACACTTATAGGTCAGTAATAAATCACAAGAAAAACAGGATTGAAACAAAATTTCATCATAGAAGAAATGCAGGCTTACGGTTGTACCCAGATCACCAATTAAGATGACTCACCTGAAAATTTGACTGGTGTGACTGTTGAACCAACAGACAACAGCTTTACTTCCAGGGAAGACCAACTTGAGAAAAAGGCCCAGAAGAAAACCAAGTAAAAATCTCCTCACGACAATGATGAAGGGAGGAAGAGGGAGAGAGGAGTGAACGAGAGAGGAAGCGAGGAGGTCAGTTCCAGTAAGTATGATGTAGGTTTTCAAATTTTCCATTCAGGGTATTCAGGTCATTTCTGCTATTTAGTCCAAGTCCAGTCTACGTACGACCAAACATCATTTCTCTGGACTAGCCTTAAGTCCACAATGTACAGTCCACACAAATAAACGTAGTCAGGACTAGCCCAGTCCAGCCCAGGCTAGTCCAGTCCATGTCCATATAGACTTGGACTGTCAAGTCCCATGTTCCAAACGCAGCCTAACAGTCAAGTTCCGTTCAGAGAATTTCCTTTTCTTTGTTATTTTTCTTAGCTGCTGGAAAAGATTTTATTTTGAATTTTTTTGGGGTAATGATTTTGATTTATTTATTAAACAACCCAGTAAGCTCCCAAAGGAACAATAAGGAACCTCAAGTAATTTAATTGATTTCATGCTTTGATGCCCATTGCTGCTGATCCATATTCTTAAATATTTTTCCTGTTACAAGTATGCAGTTTCATTGGGGTCACAAAATGTCCTGTTACTATATACTTTCCTCTATTTTTTAGCTTTTTTTTTTTAATAAAAGACAAACATATTCTTAGTAAATTAACATTACATGAGTTTGATATCTTTAATTGTCATTTTAAATGCAGCACAATTGTTTATTAATTATTACTAAAGAATTTATCTTGGTACATAACTCTTGTATTGTAAGAAGATTATTTGTAAAGTAACAAAATAGATTAAGATTTTTCATCCACTCTCCAATTCCAATTGCAAAGGTAGGCAGACATCTTCGGATCTTGAGTTCAAAAGCAATTACAAAAGAGAGGGAAAACATCAATACGACCAGCCAATATTGTTACATGGTGAGATCACCAAAAGAAATATGTCACATGGAATAAAACTTGTCATTTTTCTCTATAGAAAGCATTAATGTAAATGAAGCTACAATCTAATCTTTTGCATGACACCCTTACTGAAATGCCATGACAGAGAGAAGACCATACATTTTACAAAGAATGTGTTTTTCTACAAATGGTATCACACTACTGGACTATGATACATGCTTGTCTCCGACAAGACGGACCTTATTCAGAGATTCTTTAAATGTCTGCCAAGCAACCATATAATGATCTTGTGATATCATTCCTTCCTCAACGACTTGCAAAGCTCGTTTATGCAAGTGATCAAACCACTGAACCGGGTTAGTAATATCCACATTATTGGATTCGATATCTGGCACGTATATCCGCTTAATATCCTTCCTCCATCGTGCCAATATATACTGGAAAGGGATTTCTTCCACCCCGTTGTAGTTTAGAACACACAATGCATGCCGGCACAAGTAACCTTTGATGTTGAAGCAACTGCAGACGCAACGAACTTCTGCTCCTGCTTTATCATACATGACTTCGAAGTTAATGGCATCACCAAGATTTTCCTGATCCTGGCGTTCTTTGATCATGTAAGTAATTAATGACCCACTAACATGAATTTGTGTAACGCTAAAACAAGATGCCATCATGGCAACCTCATCTTGGAATCTCCTGAATATTTCATTTGTATAAACTTTAGACAACTGTAATTCATAATAGCTACTTGTTCTCAACATGGGACTTGAGTCTCTGGACTCAAGATCATCAAGCACTTCCTGCTGATGTTTCTTTTGAAGCACTTGTTCATAAATGTCAAAAAACTCTTTCAAAGAAGTTTGTTGATGCAGATAACCTTCAAAAAACGAAATCGTGAACTCACTCCTTTGAAAAGTGGACATACCGGCAAAAACTGTATCTTTGCAGTAGACAGGAGCCCATCTCTCCCGCTCTTCATACAATGCTTGAAGCCACTCATGATCTGCAATCCCAAAATGCCGGATCATATCTTCCCAAGCCATTTCAAATTCATCAACCTTAAGAGAGTCGTAGACTGTTGTGTTCAGCACTGACTGAAATGCTTCATGGTCATTCAATGCACCCAAATTCTCAAGAATCCTTTGCACGACATGTGACAAGCAAATACGGTGGTGAGCTCTAGGAAACACTTCTGAAATGGCACTTTGCATGATCTTGCAATGGTCGGTAATGATAGTTTGAGGAGGGCGACCTAACATACATGTAAGCCATGCCCTGAACAACCAGATATATGTTTCAAAGGTCTCATCAGCAAGCAGGCCACAACCTAGCAGAATGGACTGCCTATGGTGATTTACACCCACAAATGCAAAGAGAGGAATTTCATATTTCTTCGACAAACAGGTGGTATCAAATATCACCACGTCCCGAAAGTAACTATAAGCAGCTTTGGACCTAGAACTGATCCAAAACACATTCCTCAGTAGACCCTCGTCATTGAGATCCATCAAGTAAAAAAAGTTGGGATTTGTCAGCTGAACCCGGCAAAAATAGTTATGAATCACCTGTGCATCTCCTTTTTTAAGATTCAAGCGCTTGGACCTGTCATGTTGACAACCTTCCCCTTCATAAGAATTTGAGCTTCCATAACCAAGTGGATCTACTGCTGATGTTCGATATAATTTGATTGTCTGAACTTCCACATCAACAGTGGGTTCCACCTTTCTTTTAGCCCCAGCATCCATCTTCTTGTGAGACTTAGAATTCTGTGCTCTCTCGGGGTCAAATGAGTGGTTATGTTCAAGCTTGACCTCATCCACTCTCCACCGATTAGATTCCACCAGCCTCAACCTTATCATTGCCAGACAACCAGTTCGTGTTTCCTTTCTACGACTGTTTGCTTCTTTAATTGTCTTAAAGCCCTCACAGTTGCAACAGAGCACTGCACCACGTTTCTCCTTGCTATTACGTTTTGTCCATGAAGACTTCACTCTGATAGCAAATCCCAACTCCTTAGCATAGCAATTATAATAGTTGTAAGCATCATTATAGGAATCAAATTCCATCCCTGCAACGGGAGGAGGACAGTCTTTCCCTTGTAATTCACTGTTTTCACCTTCTATCACCACTGTGTCATCTCCGTTGTTTTCCTGGCCATGGGCTTCAATATCAAACAGGTGCTGAGAATCATCATCGAAGTCATTGCCTTCAGACTCGAGGTTGTTGTCTTCTATCTGAGTGAGGTTGTCTTCAATCCTCAGGTCTTTATCTTCCACCTCAAGATTATTATTTTCTATTTCCAGCTCATTCCCCTCAATTTCAATGTCATTGCTATCAAAAGCAAGATCATCACATTCTTCCTCGAGCAGTTGCTCCTCCTCCTCAAGCAGTTGCTCACTGTTTTGGGAACCTTCTTCCATCTGAAATCAAAACGAAAGCAATTACAAGTTTGTCGATAACTTCTCAGTTTTCTCTCTCGACCAAGACAAGAACTGTCCTTGAAAGGCAATTACGTGGTAGTGGTTTAAAGAACTTACATGAACCCCATGATCTCTCTCTCAGTAAAAGAGCATTCTCGAAACACACAAAAGCAAACATACAAGCGACTAAAAGTTTTCGAAAGTACTACACCAAGAATGCACTACTCTCCAGTCGATAAATTAATGGATTATCCTACTCCACTAATGCAAAACGAAATGCTATGCCCAGAGAAAAAACCCAAAAATTCGAGAATGAAACCACCCGAAATAATACACTAATGAATCCACCAATTGTCAAAAATAACCATAACCCAGTTGCTAAAATACAAAAAGGAGAAGACCCACCTCAATGATCGCCATCCTCTTCCATTCCACTCCCGTTTTACTTCACATATCCGTTAGAATCGGAGCTTGGTCGGTGGCTGAAAAATTGGAAGCAGCTGGTCCTTGTTTGTGTTTGGATCGGGAAAGAGGGAAGCTTTTTAGACCTTATGGAGACTTAGGAGAGGAATCGGCCGGAGAGAGATGCGGTGGCGAGATTGGCGAAGTCGATTTGCTTCGGGCATCGCCGGAAAACGAAATGGACAACCACGGGGACGGTAGCGGGTCAGAGTTCAAAACCCAGGTCTTTTCGATTAAGTTGGGCCGAGTCGGGAGCGGGTTTTAAGATTTTACCCACTGGGCTTTGGCTTTTGGATCGGAATTGGAAAGGACAGCCCATCGCCCACAGTCTTATGGCCCATCACCCATTTTAGTACCCAAAAAGAAAAATAAAAATACCTTGTGGTTAATATATTTTATCTTGACATTAATCTTTTACTTTGAGATAAAAAATTAAATATGTTGTTCTGAAGTGAAATAAATACACATAATCATTAGATCGTTTTATGTAAACTTCAAAATACATAAATAAATCGTAGTCTTTATTATTGGTCATATTAAACGTTACTTAATGGAAAAATATCTCATGTAGATAATTTATGCATAAAATGCATAAAACATAAATAATAATTATGGGTAGTTGTGTGAATTTAGTAAGACTCGCTACTACTTATTAATAATAACGGTTTTTGTATCTTGAATTTTAGAAAGACTCAGTACTCTATTAACAATAATCTCTAATGGTTGTGTGTCCATGTATAGCATTAGATGTTAAAAAAAAAATTTGGGGTACATCGGAAAGTTAAAATATTTACCTGCCCTGTCTTTGTTTTTTTCACCTACTTTCTCTCAAAAACTTTTAGCTTTTCATTAACCTTGGCCATTGTCTTTGCAGATCTAGTTTAAACCTTCTACTAATTAGGAACTGGGTTCCACGATGTTTTAGATTTGTTTCAAAACTATTGTAGCAATTGTACAAGTTTTTCGAGCACATATTGACAAAGCAATGGCTGTTTGGGGTTGATATAACCAAACCACTATAATCTCAACTAAAACAAAAATGAGGATCAAATAAATTGAATTCTTCTCAAACAAGTAAATGGGATTAATTACCAGTCTTACCAGAACCGACGTGGAATGATAGTGACCAACAATATTTGTTTAATTTTATACTTAAACAATCGTGTAATTTTCTTTTGTTGTTTTTGATGAATGACGCATGCTTTCATTAATGAGGAGGAAAGTGTACAGCATCATTTGAGATCAGCTGGAGAATATGCTCTGGAGCATCCTCCACATAAACCTGGAGAGAATCATGTGCACGTGCCATTTGGGCTACAGCATGAGCAACACGATTGCCCTCTCTTTTAACATGTTGAAAATGTAACTGCCTAAAGTTCG